>CAUYRT010011671.1:0-24734 GCA_963574885.1 Lepilemur ruficaudatus
TCAGCCTAGCTCACAGCAACCTCAAACTCCTGGGCTCAAGCGATCCTTCTGCCTCAGCCTCCCGAGTAGCTGGGACTACAGGCATGCGCCACCATGCCTGGCTAATTTTTTACATATATTTTTAGTTGGCCAATTAATTTCTTTCTACTTATAGTAGAGACAGGGTCTCGCTCTTCTTAGGCTGGTTTTGAACTCCTGACCTTGAGCTATCCACCTGCCTCGGCCTCCCAGAGTGCTAGGATTACAGGCGTGAGCCACCGCCCCCGGCTAGCTGGGTGTTTTAGTCCAGGGAAACTAGGCCAAGAAGAATCAACTCAGAATAGAGGATGCTTTATCCCAAGATGAGTTCAGGAAACTAGTGAGAAAGCGGGAATTGTTTTAGTAACCAAGAAAGAGTCTTGTTAATTTTCAATGAGGAACATTTTAATCCAACTATCCAGATGGTCTGAATTTACTAAACTATTTCTTAACCTCTAGTATCGTGTTTACTTGACAGTCCTGATCCAAGAATACCTTACAGGGTGGAAGTCAACTTAATCTCAGCTTCTTGGGGTAAAAACAACAAGCAAAAAAATAAAGTGAGAAATATTTGGTTGTTTCTCTTTACAACTCTGCCCGTCACTGATGATGTGCCCACTGGATAATTAAGTACGCTGGTGATAATCAGGGCTTGAGATGCTGAAATAGAAAGGCAAGATTTCATTATTTTCCAATAACTTGTAGTCTTTAGGCTGTGGAGCTCCTAAGATCAATATTTGTATTTGTGCGAGGGCAGCGTACATTCATTCTGTTACACCCCTAGCGTTTCCAAAGAGGCCACTGTCTCACACAAATAGAGTGCCCCGCACTCTGTTATAATGAATTCTCCTCCAAGAGGCATAAAGTTCTCAGAAAATTGCAAACTCCTGTTTTATCCTGCATCGTTTCCAGCAGTTTCAGTGGATATTTTTTTTTAAAGAAAAAAAAATAGTTTGACAACAGTTGTTTTTATCACCTCTGCCATAAAATGGTAAAGATCTGATGGCTCTTCAGGTGATCAATTTCTATGAACTACTAATTATAGTTACAAGACCAAGTAAGTCTCCCAAGCCTCAGGAACTCAACAGCCGTGTGGAAATTATAATTTGCATTAAAAATAGTCATCTCATGGTATAAATCCTGAGATCATGCAAACTGCTAACTGTTATACAAGAGATATGGTTTGTCAAACACACACTGTGTGTGCTACCCTATAAAGTACCTAATAGTACAACTAAGGTTAATCATAGAATTCTTATATATCAAAATTTTAATTTCATTTCAGAATTTAGTTTCTAAGTTCTCAACCCAATGTGGAAATACAGTTTCCAAAATTCTCAATTATAACATAGTGCAGATGGACCTTTTTGAAGGAGGTTGCTAAGTGATTAGAAGAACACTACTTTTAAATTTGGGCTTTAAGAAACACATTGGATCACAAATTAAAGTACTGTTTACAAAACTTTCCCTGAATTGTGCTGCGGTTTTCTAAATGAAAAATGTTCTCTGCCACGCTGTATTTGAAATCGGAAGGAGGAAGATTGTTGTTGTCTTCCAACTATCTATTTGCATGCCTCTGACTTTTATTCACTCTGCTGTCTGAATTTGAACATGAAAAGGTCATATTGATGTGCCACTTGCTAGAACAATGGCCGAAGTCCCTGTTGGTAGCTGAAAATCTAGATCATGAATCTTGATGGAGAAAGATGTCGTTCCATAAATATGTAAGATGTCCTTAAACTGAGAAATCTATCATTTGGGCCTTATTTGTCAGATATAGAGGAGCAGGGCTGTTCTCCTGGGACCCTGGGGCTCCCAGCTGAAGTCCTCTTCTGCAAAGAAGACTTTCACAGGCAGCTGGCCAGGGGGATGTTTATTTCCTAGTTATGTTGCCAAAAAAAATGTGCAAAGACAAAGAGGCATTATTTAAACTGCTGAAGGCAAAAATCCCAGCAATCAATACCGCCTACAACCCTAATCTCTTCGATGGGTTATGCCAAGAAATGCAAGTACAAGATCGATTTTGATATGTTTTTAGTTTAGGAGCAAACCACACTTTAATTCTACTCTGTGGAATTTCATCTCTTGCTATTAGCTAGGAATACAAATCAGAGGTCAGGGCTGAAAATTTGGGCTTAGAATAATTTCTTCATTGGTCCAGTGTCATGCCTGCCTCCCAAGCACTGAAGCGTTTTGAGATAACCTGTACGAAATGTGCAGCATAAAATTTTAGAGCTCACCTTCTATGAAAATGATTGCACATAATACCAAATAACTGCAATTTATGGTTCTCCGGGAAAACAGGAGGAATCAAATTATTCATGAAGTCAGATTTAACATGCTTATCAATGAGCTGTAGGGGACTAACTGACAGGCAAAAATGCTGCCCATCAACACCAAGTAGATATTGTGACCTTAGGATCCTTTATACGCCGTACACCTCCAGTCATCCAGCCTGCCTTCTAAACTCTACCATCGAAAGACCGTGAGAATACAGTGTCCACAACTTGGTTATATTTAAGGAGGTGATACTCTTGGCCACCACCTGCCTTTGCGAATGTGTAGGGGAATATTTATCAGGGAGGCAAAATTAGGGTGGAAGGAATCTCTTGAAAAATTAAGTTGCAGAGGGAAAGCAAGTTGAAAATTAAAAAAAAAAAAGATAAGTGGATCATCGGGTCATCTATATTTTGAAGAAAGATTGTATTGATTTTGATTTTCATTAACAAATGTTGGATATAATAGTTGGAATTTAGACAAACTTTCAACAACCTTTTTTTTTTGTCTGTTCATTTCATAGTCTTCCAATTTTAGAGCAGGTGTGGTGGGGAGAAACACTGACATTCTATAGTCCCTGTTTCTCCCTAGGCAGGGGTCTCTTCTAGAACATTCCTGACAAGTAGTTATCCAGATTGCACAGAACCTTCCATGTGGCCCACACTCCTCTCTCTTGGACGCAGCCTGTGCAACTGCTGCTGTTAAGAAAGTCTTCCTCATTTTGAATCCTCCTCCCTGTGACGTGCATTCCTCAATGCCAACCACATGCTCTTTAATGACAGAGGACAGCCTTTCATGGGACCACCCTTCAACCCTGGGGCAGGGGGTTCCGGATCCTTCGGAGATAAATGGATTTTTGTTTTTGTTTCGATTCTTTCAATGAAGAGATTGCCACCAGGTGTTTTGTTTGAAAAACCGAATGCCAACAAATTCTGCCTAACTGGGGGCTGTGGATTTGTTGAGGATTTTATTTTGCAGTCGTGGGCACTTGGGTGCCTATTTTCCCCTGAAGTGGCAGCAGGACCAGCGTCACCCACTGACCTGGCGGGACACCTTGTGACTGGGGTGTCTCCCTTCTTCTGCACCCAGGCTGCTGCCTGGATGGCGTGCTCGGGAGAGCTGGCAATCTCTCCTCGGCGCAGCGTCCTACGCTTCAGAAGTAACCGTCGTGGTAACCAGCGAAGGAGCAGTTTTATCCTCACTTTACATAAACGAGAAAACCAAGACTCTGAGGAGAGAGAAACCAAGACCCTGACTTGCCCAGGGTCACGGGGACAGGTGTGTCTGTGTCCCAGCTGGCCGACTCCTGCTACCCCACTCAGCCACCGTCCATTTACATGGATAACTGTAATGTCACCAGGATGGGTTGAGCAATGTCACGACTCTGGCCTTCCCAAACCTCCCTCGTCTAAGGCTGCATCTCTGCACTGCAGGCCGGGTGTGAAGCCCCAGGAGCGAATCCTTTACCGGAAACCAGGGGTGACAGAGGACAGGAACGGCCTCTGTGACCGGGAGTGATCACAAAAGGAGCTGCCCCTGTCCCCTGGGGGAGGCATTTGCTCCACTCAGCTTTGGGGAGAGCAAGTTGCCTTCCCCAGAGTTTGTTCAGGGTCAAAGAATCCAAACTCCTGCCTTGGGCAGTCTGGACCCTGACACTGAGGAAATGGATTTCTTAGGAAACCACGTCTTGCCCTGGGAACGCCGAGGTCGCCAGCCCACTGCAGAGGGCGCGTGGCACGTCTCTGCTGTGGGCGCTGGACACAGCATCTGCTCTGCCCTGGCCGCGCCCGCTCCACATGTGCGCCCCCACTTCCCTTTATGACTTTGAGGACGCTTGGAGACACTTTCCTTTTCTGCTGTTCGGAGCTTCAGCCCTGATGTTTATTCACAGCACGCGGGAGCTGGCCGCCAAGCCTTGCCCGCCGGCGAGGGGTCCCCTCCCTGTCGGAGACAGCAGGCCACGTCCAACAGAGCCCTTTTATGCTGCCCAGACATTGACCGTGAAATGCCCCGTGCACTTCCTTCTGGTCTCCAGGCAGCTCGAGGCCGCCCGATCGGGGCCACGGGGCTGAGCATGATGAGTGGGTGGGAGAAACGGAAAATCCAGGCACGTTGGAGAGACTCTGAGGGGACACGCCGTGTTGCCTTTTATGGGCTGGTCCTGGCCTCACCCCACGTGCAGCACACGTAGGACATTGCGGTGGGGCCACCAGCTGGAAAATGGGGCAAATGGTTTTTGCAAAATCTGTCTCAGAGCATTTGAGGGAAATTAATGAAAAACTAACACTTGAAAATGTAGTTGTTTGCTTTTTTTTGAGCAATTTATTGGCAGGTGCCCACAGAAGGGCATGGCCTGCGGGGCACAGGTGGGTTCTAGGTGGGTCTGGGGCAGGATTCTGCTCACCCTCGGCACGTGGGCTCGTGCGTGTGGCTCAGGAGGTGACTGCTGCCACCATTTGCTGTGCTCCCGCTCACGGCTCTCCTGCAGATGTCAGCTGAGGCTGGGACTCAGGACTAGTTCTAGGAGCAGGGCTCAGACTCGGTACTTCACGCGGCAAAGCCAGCTCTTCTGATTGGCCCCAACTGGCCGCGCCTGGCACACTGTCCAGCCTCTGCACAGACGGGAGTATTCCCCCCACCCCTGGGGCTCCGTGACGACTGGAGAGGTGGCCGGGTGTGATGTATGAAGCTACTGAGATGACTTTAGGTGGCACAGAGATGGGCCATAGCTACCGACGACTTACATGAGACAAAGTCATTTCCTTTCCAATCCCCTTCAAATCATTCTGACTTTAGCCAGGGCCAAAGTCCCAGCTGGGTCTTAGCCTTGGACACCTTTGTAATGCCATCCTCAGCTCAGAGCCTTGGACAGATGACAACATCATTCTAGCTGTTAATAAAACGTTGCTTTGTGTCTGTTGTATTTGTTTTTACAGCTATTTTTTTCCCTATTTGTGTCAGGTGATATTTATCTTCCATTTACACGGTGACATGAAACTTTAAAATCAATGCATTGTTTTATGAAAGGTAATCAATCAAAAGAAAAATATTAATTGATTGATTGGACAGGTGCTGCACGAAATTCACAAAGGTTTGGAAAACACCGGTGCAAGACCAACGGAGCAGACTTGGCTTTGAACCCCGGCTCTGCCGTTTCCTAATCCTGTAGTCTTGTGCAGGCCACTTAATTATTGTTAATTACGTGAGCTATGCAGGAGTTCTCTTTGACCTGGGAGATAATAGCCAATGATTATGTATTGTTACTGTTATTGAATCATTGTGCTAGAAAGTACCGCATCTCAGTCATGCTTGTAGTTTCCCTCGTTGCCATGACCACTACGGGTAGATGAGGTTGCAGGGAGCCACCAGCACCCAGGCATTTTGGGATTGTGCCTGGCGAGGAGTTTTGGACGGAGGTCCCAGGGCTAAGGCCAGGGCAGGAACTTCTGAGCTATCATCACACCATTGACTTCCTGATGGTGTCACAAAGACAACTGGTTGTCTGTCAGCTGGGCCAGGGGCACAAGCTCCTGGTCTCCCACCCCTACAGAAGGGCAGAGTTTCTGACAGCAGAGGATCCAGAGAGGGGTCTCACAGAACCCAGGAACTGGAGGCCTAGCCCTCTGTTGAGATTCCAGCCATGCACTGGAGCAATGCCCTGAGCCCCTTCCAGGACTTCGCCCTCCCTCCCTCCTGGGAGGGTCTTTTGCTACAGGAATTACACTCAGAGGAGGGGAACTGCTTCTCCCAGGCTCACATCCCCTGCCCGGGGCAGCCATGTCTAAGGACTGGTCCTTGGGGAACCAAGGCCCAGCACCCTCATGCCAACTGAGGACACTCCTGCAGGGCCATCTGTGGTGACAGCAGCTCTGCAGGTGACGTCCCCCTGCCCAGTCCTGTTTCTTCATCTCCCAGGTGTGCGGCTGGGAGCTCTCCCCCGTGACTTCTTGCATTCAAATTTCCCCCTCAGAGTCCGTTTCTGCAGAAAGCAGCCTGTGACAAGAGGAGCCAGACTTGCTCAAGGCCACTCGTATGCTGCTAGCAGAATGGGACCCTGGGCCTGGCCCCTTTGACAGCATCTTGTAGCCCTGTGCTGCGTCTTAGGATGAAAAGCAGCTTGCTTTTCAGAGTCACCACTGTTAACCTTGTGTGTGTTCAAATTCCATGTGCCCGAATAACATTTCATAGCTCATGGTAAAGAAGGAGGGACATAACCAAAGAAAATACAAATGCTTTGGAAAAAAATCATACTTTCAAAGTGCAATCTCATGATTTTCTTATTTTAACATTTACTGTGGGCCAGGCACTGCTCTAGGTATAAAAGACAGAACAGTAAACAAAATGGACAAAGCCCTAACGTCACGAGGCTTGCCTTCTAGTGCAAATAGTAAGCAAGGTAGAGAAGTTACCTACTTAGGGAGTTGGGGAATGATGTGTGTGGATGGGGGGTCCTCAGGATGGCCCCTTCTTGCCTGGCCTCTCTATAGTGTCACAATGGGTGTCTACTTATTTCCTGCCGATGGAAGCCATTGGTCTTTATTCAAGAAACCTTCGTCAGCTCCTGTGATTGTCACTACAACTAAACCAATGAACAGGACATGGTCTGGGCTCTAAAGCTAAAAGCGTCACGGGGTATGCAGAAAACAGGCAAGCAAGTCACCAAAATAATGACACACTCAGAAGTGTCAGGGAGGATGGAGGCGGGGTGGGGGAGAACAGCAGGGTAGCTGGAACTTCTGGGAGGGTGGTCAGAGAGGAAGGGGCATTTAAACTCAGGGACAATGGCTAACACAGTGCATCTGTCAGGGGTGGAGGCATGAAGCCAGAGAGGGGAAAGTATTACAGGCAGAAGGAACAGTAAGTGCAAAGGCCGTGCGGTTGGAAGGAGGTCCCTGGAATCTAAACTTGAAGGCTTATTGTGGTGGCTGGAGTGAGCAACACAGCACACGCTAGACTCCTGAGTCCAAGACAAGACCACCTCTTTCTGCTATTAAGAAATATGCTTGATTTCTTGAATCAAAAGGACTGGCCCAGTGGGTGACCTGATAGCCCCTAGCAAGGGGCCATGACTGATATTAATTTGGGGCCATGTCTTGGGGCCATGGTTGATACTACTTTTCTCAATTATCCAACCATTGCTTTGGTTTGTTTTTTAAAACAGCTTTATTGAAGTATAATTGACATAAGCTACACACATTTAAAGCATGTAATTTGATGATTTGGGGTATGTGTGCACACCCGTGAAACTATCAACCACGGTCAAGATGATGAACAGAATCGTCCCCCCCTAAAGTTTTCTTGTGTCTCTCTCTAATCCCTTCCTTGCTGCCTTCACTGTCCCCAGGCAGATCTGCTCTCTGTCATGACACACGAGCGCACATCTCGCGGGATTTTATACAGACAGACGCACACAGCGTGTGCTCTCTTTCTGTCCCGCTTCTTGCACTCAGCAGAGTTATTTGGGGATCCGTCTGTGTGGTTGCGTGCAGTAAGGGCTCACTCCATCGTAGCGCTGAGTAGTAGGTAGTCCCTATACGGGTGTGCCACCGTTTATGTCACCTGCTGATGGGCATTTCTATTTATTCCCTAGCTTTTGGCTAGTACAAGCAGAGCTGCCATGAACATTTGTGTACAGTCTTTGTGTGAACATATGCTTTCATTTCTTACGAATAAATACTATAAATGTGATGGCTGGGTCATACACCAAGTCTATGTTTAACTTTCTAAGAAACTGCCGAAATGTTTTCAGAGGTAGTTGCATCATTTTAGGTTTCTACTAATAGCATAGAAAGATTTATTCCCGTTTCTCCAAATCCTCCCCAGCATTTGATATGGTCAGTCTTTTTCATTTTAGCCATTCTAGTGGGCGCGGCGTGACACCCCACTATGGCTTCAATTGGTATTTTCCTAACTGGGTGACGAGGCTGATCACTTTCTCGTGTGTGACGTTGACATCTGCATGTCTTCCTTGATTAGGCCTTTGTGTACGGATTTTTCCCTTCTTTAAATTGTGTTGTTTGTCCTCTTATTACTCAGTTATAAATGTTCTTTACATATTCTAGGTACAAGCCCTTTGTCAGGTAAATTTTTACAAATGTTTTCTCATAGTCTGTGAGAAATTCTTGCCTTTTCATTTTCAAAGCAGCGCCTTTTGAAGAGGCAGAGTTATACATTTTAATAAAGTCAATGTACGGATTTTTTATTTTATAGCTTGTGCTTTTTAAAATTTACTTTTGTTACCTTAAAGTCTTTGTTATACCCATGTCGTTAGGATTTCCACCAACGTTTTCTCTAGAAGTTTTGCAATTTCCCCTCTTACATTTAGGCCTATGATCCATTTCAAGTCGATTCTCGTGTATGATGTGAGGTAAGGATTTAGGGCTTTTTTTTTTTTTTTTTGGTATACGGAAATACGATCGTTTTAATCCCTTTTGTTGAAAAGATTATCCTTTTCCCATTAAATTGCTTTGGCCTTTTGGTTGGAAAAAAATCGAGCATCTATGGATGGGTTGATTTCCGGATACTACTCTGTGCTGTGGATCTGTGTGTCTAACTCCCCTGTCTTGATCATGTAGCTTTTTAATAAATCTTGCAATCAGATAGTGTAGACCCTTCTTTTTCAAAGTCGTTTTGGATATTCTAGGTCCCTCACGCTTCCATATGAATTTTAGAGTCAGCTTTCCACTTTCAACTTGCCTTCATGAACGATGCTGGGTCCAGGCAGGTTTGGTTCACCTGGACGCCTCAGACAGGCAGTGGGTGCAGCTCCCTGCTGTGTAAAACAGCAGGCGGTGCAAGATGTCTCGCGCCTCTGTCTCTCTTTCCCTGCACCCCTCACCCCTAACTTGTGTCATTATTCAAGGAACACTTTGGCAATTGAAGTCCTTATTATATAATCATCGTCCGTGTCAAGCCTGTCTTCACGGCTGAATCTTTCTCTCATCTAGATAGCAGCAATCAGGATTTGCACTACGGATGAAGACTGTGGAACACTTATTTTAATGGGCTAGAAGACTTCCTGGCATGTTTTGAGTAAATTGTGGGACAATCATGCAGAACTGGATTAATGTCTGTTTTATAAATAAGACCCAAAGATTTAACAGTCAGTGTCACCGGTTACGTCTCCGTCTGCTGTGTTAGGGAGCATTCTTGGCCTTACTGTGTTAGTTTTCCCTCTGAAGGATTTTAAAAAAAAAGGACTTTATGTGACTGGGTCCAAGAAAGCTTTGTCTCACAGCCTAGAGCCGACAAACACAGAATCCAGCCCCACTGGGACACAGAGGGACTAGCGTAAGAGGTGTGAGGTGCCCAGGGGATGAAATTTACTTGTTTATTTATTTATTTTTTTTGAGACAGAGTCTCACTCTGCTGCCCGGGCTAGAGTGAGTGCCGTGGCGTCAGCCTAGCTCACAGCAACCTCAAACTCCTGTGCTCAAGCGATCCTTCTGCCTCAGCCTCCCGAGTAGCTGGAGCTACAGGCATGCGCCACCGTGCCCGGCTAATTTTTTCTATATATTTTTAGTTGGCCAATTAATTTCTTTCTACTTATAGTAGAGACGGGGTCTTGCTCTTGCTCAGGCTGGTTTTGAACTCCTGACCTTGAGCAATCCGCCTGCCTCGGCCTCCCAGAGTGCTAGGCTTACAGATGTGAGCCACCGCGCCCGGCCCCAGGGGATGAAATTTAATAGCCAGTAAGCAGCCCCAAGAGCAGCCTCAAGTGCCACATTGAGTTTTGTATCCCAGGTACTGTATGCTCTTTGCTCTATTCTTGGCCCCGCTGGGACTGCTGGAGGTGGAATGTTCAAAAAATTGCAGGGTACCTTAGTCCTTAAGAACTCTGATGTTCAGCCTAGTCTCATGCATTCCCTAAATTCTTTTAAATTGACTTAAAAAATTATCTTGGCTTTCCTAAACTACTCTGATCCTCAAATCAAACCAAAACAATAATAATTTAAAAAACCCACATTTCCTGAATTGAGTTCGATAGTGGGTTTTAATTAACCGAATTTTTCATAAATCAAACTTTTCTTTTGGGAGGTACCTACTCTGTGCCAGGCCCTGGGCCGTGACAGGAGGGCGTGGCCTTACAGGGAGAAGGACAAGCCCGGAAATCATTCAAGGGTGAGTGGAGCTAGAAGATGCTGAAAGGGCAGGGAGAGACCCCTCTGAGCTGCAGGGAGGGCTTCAAGGAAGAGGAGGTGTTTGAGCTGCGTCTGAAGGTAATGAGCCATAAATTCTATCAACTTGTTATGGCAACAATGACAACACCACCACATCGCAGGGGGCACTTTATGGGGACCAGGCATTGGCTGGGTGCGTATCCCCAAAACGATCCAGTGTGTATATCGTGTATACATTGTCTATGGATATTACCCCACTTCACCGATAAGAAAACCAAGGCTCAGAGAGAGGCTGTGCAACTTTGCTGAGGTCTTGCAGCTGAGAAGTTGAAGAGCCAAGATCTGAACCCAGGCAGTCTCATTTCACAGCCCAGACATCAGCAGAGAAAAATCTTTCTTTATGTCAGACGGACTCACGTTAAATGTTGAGTAGAAATACTGCAGCACCTTCAGGATAGGCTCTTTTTACTGAGAATGTTCCAATGCAATTATGTATAAGTGTGCAGAAGAGGCATGGCCTAGTGTGTCCTTCCCGTCGGGAAGTGTGTGCGCGCCGACGACAGTGCAGCCTCCGCCCGCGCACGGGCGCACGGGAGGACCGGCTGGCAGCCCTTGCCCTCGCACGCGCTCAGGAAGCTAAATAAGACCTTACTGGCTGCAGTAACACCCGTCAGTTATCTGTGCTGTGGTGTAAACAATGAAATTCTTATTATGTACTCAGAATCCACAAAGCCATTGCCATGGAAACTCTGTTTTCATGTCATATCTTTAATGAATAGGTAATAAAAGAAATGCTGCATTTACAACTTCATTACCAGTTTTTTAAAAAAGAAGAGCACGCACGCACACACACGCACACGCACGCACACGCACACACACACACTCCTAGCCATAATTTTGAATTATGGTCATTGTCATGTTCCAGAACACGGTGACCGGCACAGAGAAATTGTCAAGGCTGTCGTTTTGCATCGAATGAATGGAGGGAAGACAAAAAATATTGCCCAAACCCTACCCACCATGCCAACAAGGTAGGGTGCTGATTTCACTCTTTGTCTCATTAGGATTTTAATTATTTTGGCTCAAAATAACTCCCCACCCTTAGAAAGAAGCAAGCACAGTCAGGAGTGGAGGGGGGAATTTAAGATGAACTGCTTCTTACATTACATTATATGTATACTCCGTAAATACACCTTATATGTATCAAAACATCACTATGTACCCTGTGAATACGTGTGATAATCATTTGTCAATTAAATTTTTTTAAAAATCTAAAACAACAACAACAACAACAAAAGAATGAACTGCTTGTTCCTTAGGCACTCCTGGCTGACCTGCCTCGGGTTTGTTTTTGTTTTGAGAGGGTATGTTAAAAACAATCGTCTTCTTCAAGACTTTCTGATCTCAGACGGTTGGAAGATAGGACACTGATTTGCTGTCGAAGGGCTGCTCTAATGCAACATAAAAGATCGTCTAATCAAGCATCTAATCGCTGAGGGGCATCAATTTTTGTGACATCAGTGCATGCATCTTAAAAAGGACTTTGACAGGAATTATTAACAAAGAACTGTGCGGGCTCCACCCTGACTGCCTGATCCCACGTGTGCCCAGGTCTGAAGGGACGGCAGGAGAGCCACAGGACAACGGGGAAGCAGGAAAGGCCTTTGATGCTGTCCCAACACACATGTGCACATGCATGCATACTCACACGCACACACACGTGTGCACACACCGCCACCACCTTCTAGAACATTCCGCTGTGGACAGATGTGCTGTTGCCATGGCCCGCACCCCTCTCCACCCCATGCTGTTGATGGAATGTGCATGTGGGGAAAAAAATCCCAGCTGCAGTTCAAGCTGCACAGAAAAAAAATGTGAAACCCTATTCTTCTGTCAGCCCATGCTGTCTGCCCACCCTTGCTCCGGTCAAGCTCCTGGTTGCTTGGGAAACGTTACGCGTTTTCCTGTGAGGTTGTTTCTCATCGCGCCACCGAGAAGCAAAATCCAGGTTGTGAGGCAGCGGATCCTACTCACCAGACCCCAGCATTTGGGGTTTGTGAGAATCTCAGCAGTGCCCAGGCTCGCCCAGGTCCATCCTAGAGCAGGTGTGCTAAGAAATTCACAGGGAAAGAAAGATCTCAGAGGAGACATGCAGATAACTTTCAAGTGCCCTTGGACAGAACGGCCTGTCTGTCTGTAAAACATATCTGTTCATTAAAGCTCTTCCTCCAAGAGCTTTGCACAGGGGATGTTGTTCAGCGTAGCTCTAAGTACTTGAAAGTGATAAAACTGCATTAATCACACGCTATAGGTGAGAGGCATCGTGCTTAACGGAGAAGCACGCGTCTAGGCGTCCCTACTAACTCGCTGCGTGGGCGGGAAATCCGCGTCTCTGGGCGTGGCTTCCTTGCTACACATCGAGTGGGTAGGACAAGATGACGTCTCAGATTCCAGCTTCACGATTTTCTGTTTTCACTGAAACACAGCCGGACCCCTGCCCCCCGGTCAGGCTGAAGCGCAGAGTCACGCTTGAGAAGCAGGCGGACTCGAGTCGACGCTGCGGTTGGAGCTGACCTCCAGGCTCCTGGCTGGACTCAGGCCCGTGTGTTGTCTCTGTCCCAGTGTCCTTGGACGTCTCAAGGCTCATCTCTCCAGAGGCCGGCTTGTGGGCAGACCTCCGCGAAGCCTCCCTGGGGGAGGTCGGCCTGCGTCTTCGAGGTGCCCTTGATGTGCACCTGTGCGAGCTGCACGCCGGTATTTTACGTCCGCCTGCGTCTCACGTGCTCCGCAGATCTGGAGCCCACTGCCCGACGTGGTGACGAACACGGAAACGTAGCCGGGCACTGACTGTGCAGGGAGGCGTGAAGGACGCGGCAGTGGGCGCAGAGTCAGACCTGCTGCCTGGGGTCAGCTGTGTGATCCTGGGCAGGTCACGCGAGCCTCGGTCTGCAAGTGAGCACACCCCACCCGACTCTCTCACCGAGGGGGCTGAGGACCACCCAGGCAAGAGGTGAAGCTGACTTCTAAACTATAACACGCAATGCAACAGTGGGAGTTCACTCTTCCAGGAAACCAGAGCAGACACAATCGCCCCCTCTAGGAACTTGACAGTCTTCCTGGGGTCTGTGACGTGAGCCCCCTGCCGACCCCGCCGGACCCTCGGCATGCACAACACGTGAGTCAGGCCGTGGTCGTGCCCTGCCGTGTCCGTGCACACGTCCTCCTTACAGAGTGGCCTTCGCCGTCTCTCGTGGCAGAAGCCACTCTCACTTCTCCTCATTCCCACCCACGGCAGCTTGCGCAATGTTGGGGACAGAGGACTCTGTAACGCCATGCACATGTTAGCGCCATTTAATAGTGATCGATCTTAGAACCCACGCAAAATACAAAGTGGTTTTTCCCTAAAGGACAAAAAGTCTTTTTGACTAATATTTTTATTTCTGGAACTCAATCCTAAGGACACAATCTAAAGTACACAAAACGTTTTATATGCAGAGATACTCACTGCAGAGTTATTTTTAATAGGGAAATTTTAACTTAAATGTCCAAAATAGAAAAAAGGGTTAAATAAATTTCAGTGTCTTAACTACGTAGACTGTCTTCGCTCCGGCTGCTATAACAAAGCTCCATAAATTGGACGGCATACAGACAACAGAAATGCATTTCTCACAGTTCTGGAGGCCGGAAGTCGGAGATCAGGGTGTCTGCCAGCTTGGCCAGGCTCGGGTGAGGGTTTTCTTTGGGGTTGCAGACTGCTGACTTCTCGCTGTGTTCTCTCATAATGGAAAGGGGGCGGGAGAGCTCTCTGGGCTCTTTTTATTAATCCCATTCTTGGGGACTTCATCTTCACGACCAAATCATCCCCTAAGGGTCTAATACCATCACCTTGGGGGTTAGGATTTCAACGTATGGATTTTGGGGGGGCACCAACCAGAGGGAGAATTCACCATTCGTTCATCCTCATCCACCCACCCACCGCACACCAGGCACCTTGCAGATCTGGAAAGGGAGTAGCACACAGGGTGTGTGTGCTCCAGCATCAGAGGAACGCACACCAGTGGGAGGTGGGGTTGGGTGGAGACCACCCATAAGCAAATAGGTACACATGAGAAATGCCAGGTGGTGACAGAGCCACACAGAGGGGACGGTGAGAGAGAGGGGTCCCGGCCACCAGGGGAAGCCTCTGTGTGCGCTGATATGCAAGCTGAGGTCTGAATTGCCAGACGGAGACACCTGTGAGAAGATCAGTGGGAAGCGGCTTCCAGGCAGGGGAAAGAGCCAGTGCAAATGTCCTGAGGTGGGGACAAGGGGGGCTTAAGTCCAGGGGCTGGTGGGACAGGAATGAGAGGGGTTGGGAAGCAAAGTGGATTCTGAGGACTGACAGGAAGGAGAGTCTGCAGAGGAGGCTGGGGTGAGGACGGAGGGACCCCAGGAGACAGGGTGCGTGGAGCCGCAGAAGGCTGGCGTGCTCAGCCGTGTGCGGCGCAGCAAGGAGGCAAGCAGGTGGGAGTAGGGAAGCACTGGTTGTCGTAAAGTGAGGATTCCGGCGGGACCAATGAGGGACGGGTGTCTCCCGACGCTGAATCAGAAGTCAGTGGGAGCGGGCTGAGGAAACAGAGATGGCGCTGTAGCCAGTTCTTTCAAGATCTCTGCTGCCAAGGGGACCAGGGAAAAGGGGTGAGAGCTAGAGGGGGCCCTGAGGCATAGGGAGGCCTCTGCCCTGCAAGGTAAGAGCTGGGATGGCCTTTTTATTAATAAGCTGTTGGGGGAGAAGAGGGAGACACAGGTGATTCAGGAAGAGGAGGAGGAGCACGTTTCTGAGAAGGCCAGAGAGGACAGAGTCCGGAGAACGATGCCGGGTGGTCTTTCCGCAGGGGCAGGTCCGTCCTCCGCAGGCCACACGAGCACACAGAAGGTGTGGGGCGGGAGCCGCTGGGCTGGCGCCATTGGTCATGGGACGATGAGGGTGTTCCTTAGCTTGCTTCTGTTTTCCCACTGAAGTACAGGTACCAGGTGAGACAGGAGAGCGCAGGTGGGCACAGATGTGTGGGGTGAGAGGAGTTATGAAGCAGGGAAGTGTTGGGTGCCAGTTAAGATTCATAGCTGGGGCCAGGCGTGGTGGCTCACGTCAATAATCCTAGCACTCTAGGAGGCCAAGACAGGAGGATCACTTGAGCTCAGGAGTTGGAGACCAGCCTGAGCAGAGTGAGACCCCCGTCTCTACTAAAAATAGAAAAAGTGAGCGGGGCATGGTGGCACGAGACTGTAGTCCTAGCTACTTGGGAGGCTGAGGCAGGAGGATCACTTGAGCCCAGGAGTTCAAGGTTGCTGTGAGCTAGGCTGACGCCATGGCACTCTACCTGGGTGACAGAGTGAGACTCTGCCTCCAAAAAAAAAAAAAAAAGATTCGGGGCTAGGAGTTTAAATTCCCCTACTCCCAGCCCCCAGCATGAAGTGAGCTTCTCTCTAGCATGTCAGCTGCTCAGCGGGCACAGCAGTGGGTGAGGACCATACAGGATGTCCGCACACCTGTACATACAAAGCCAAAACTAAACAAATGGTGGGAGATACCCCAAAGTGCTCACGGTGGGTGTCCGAGGTGGCCAGACCATGGGTGACACATTTTTCTCTCCTTTCAATTTCACATATCTTCCAAATTTCCATATTGAGCTTTTATAATAGTGGAAAAATTAATTATAGCTTTTTAAAAGAACAAAATATGGAAGCAAAGGGGAGGGTAGTCCAACTCTCTCTCTCTATCAGATATTTTTATCTGCCAGGGTTTCTCAGTGACACTCCAGCAAAATATTCAAATAAGCTGGAAAGTATTTCCAATCAGCTTTTTAAAAATAATCCTTTTATTTTGGATAATTTGAGATTAAAAGGAAAGTCACGAAGCCAGTCCAGAGAGTTTCCATATACCGTCCACCCAGATTCCCCTATTGTCAACATCTTACAGCGACATGTGACGTGAGTCAAAGTTAATAAACTATCACTGGCACATTACTATTAACCAAGTCACACACTTTAATTGGATTTCGCCAGTTTTCCCACTAATATCTTTTTTCTTCCGGGATCCAATCTGATATACCACATTGCATTTAGCCAATTAGCTCTAAAAGATTCCTTGGCCCATATGCAAGAAGTGTTGATTTTATCTACCTCATAGGGTCACTGTGAGAATGAACTGAATGTTCTGTAGGGGAAAGCTTTATAAACTGTAAAGTGCTATACAATATTGGATGCTGGGGGTGCTGGTGAGCTGACGATGATGATGATGCAATCTTCACAGCTAGACCCATGGGCTGAAATGGAAGGACATTTATATATCATCTTGTGCTTCTTTAAGTTAAGCCTGAAAGTCTCATCTGCTAATAGAAAGCTGTCATTTATGGAGTGTTTGTGTGGTGGGCACTGTGTTGGGTGGGTATACCTGTATTACTTTCCTGGTGCTGCTGCACCAAAATGTCACGGGCTGGGTGGCTTAAAACAACAGAAATGTGCTGTCTCACATCCTGGATGCTAGAAGTACAAGATCAAGGTGTCAGCAGGGCTGGTTCCTGGTTGGAGGCTCCAAGGAAGGATCGTCCATGCGTCTCTCCGGGCTTCCGGGGTTGCCAGTGACCCTTGGCGTCCCGTGGATTGCAGGAGCTTCTCTCCAGTCTGTGCCTCTGTCATCAATCATGTGCTGTTCTCCCTGTGTCTCTGTGTCCAAATCCCCACCCCTCATACGGGCACTTGGGCACACCCTGCTCCAGTGTGGCCTCCTTTAACTTGATCACATCTGTGAAGACCCTACTTCCAAACAAGGTCACATGTGCAGGTTCTGGGTGGACATGAATTTGGGGGTGGGGGGGGATACTATTCGACCCAGTATGGTGCGCCAATTTATTAGTTCATTTACTGCGACTCATCAACCTGATGGGGCAGATACTTTTATTAATCCCATTTTGCAGACAGAAAACCTGAGGCTTAGAAAAGTAAATAACTTGCCCAAAGCCCAATAGCTTCCGGTGGCCGCACTCAAACCCTGGCCTCTCAAACTCGATATTCTTCACCACTCTGTCAGCGTTTCTCAAACTGGGATTCAAGGACACATTCTTGGGACTCCTCTGAGTCTCAATAATAATTTAACAGTTTTGTTCTTTTATTCTAACAATGCTCTTCTAAAAATCAGTGTCAGCATATTGTGGAAACTTGCCGTGTAACCAGATATTGTGCTGTGACCCCTGTCCCTGTCCCTGTCCCTGCCATGGGGCTGGAACCACAAGCAGAGAACAGAGCAGCGTCTCCGTAAAGAACACAGCTCACGAGAAAGCCCAAATGACGTGAGACACGCGGGAGCAGAAACCCGAGGAACTCCAGGGACGTGAGCGGGACAGCCAGCATGAGAGTCACATCGCGAGAGGCCGTTTAGTCCTGGCATAGCATCATCTGTCACGTGAAATTCATGCTTTTAATGGGCCTTTTGTAGGTTTTACGGCTTTGTTTGTATTTAATCTTTAAATTGGCTTTGGTTTTTTATAGATGTGTAAGCACTATAAACGTAAGGAAGTTATACCTAATTTATAGTTTGCGCATATTTGAGTAATAGTACCATAAAAAGAATTAAGCTCAGTATGTCGTGAGGATTTGTTCTAGTGGAGAAAACCACCCCCTGCTCTCCTGCCTTCGGACCTCACTCCTGCCCGCAGCTGGCAGAATGGGGTGTGCTGTCACCCCGCTGGAGGGGGGAACACCTAGTTTCAGAGGAGGCAAATGACTTCCCAAGTGGTGTCACAGAGGTTTGTGGAAGAGCTCAGAAGACCCACCAATCGGTCAGGACTCCAAGCTGGAAGAAACAGAAAAAGCAATTCAAACTGGCGTAAAACTTAAAGGGACTTTATGGGTGTGTGTTACTAAACAGGTCAGGGGTTATACTTATTTTAGGTCGGTTCTGATCCGGGATCCAAATATGTGACCAGGACCTGATTTATCTCTTCCTCTTACCCTCCCCCATAGCCCACGGTGACAACTCTCAGATTAGCTCCTCCCCAGCAGCTCCCAGGACTTTATGCTTCTCTGTTCAAGTCTGGCCTAGAGGAAGCCCAGGAGTGTCCTAGCCGCTTCAGCTGAGCCACATACCTGTCCCCAGAGCATCCCTGGACCTAGTGAAGAGGTGAGCTAGTCGGCTTACATCTAGGTCACGAGCTCACCCCAGAGCCAGGGGCTGCAGCTAGCCGTGCGTGGACTGGGCACGGCAGAGGGGGCAGCACCAGGAAGAAACTGAGTGAGGTTCCTGGGAGCAGCCGTGCAGATGTGTGACGGACACGGAGGAACAGCTGGCGAGGAGACAAAGCACGTGGTCCCGGTGGCAAGCTCTTACCTGAGTGCTCATCCCAGCTCGACCTTGCTGAGTGACCTTCAGCAAGTTGCTTAACCTCTCGGTACCTCATGTCCCCTTGGTACCTCAGTCAGGGGGAGATTGTGATAATACTATCTGTATCATAGGAGTTTTGGGGGGTAAAAATTAAATGAGATACAGTGATTATCCCAGCATCGGAGACATAGAAGTCCTTGCCAAATGCCAGCTGTTACGAATAGTCATTTCTAACTTGATCCCCAAATAGAGGCAAATAATGAAAAAAACGACATCCAGGGTGGGGAATGAGGACCGTTCCAAGCTCTTGCTCAGCATCCCTGGCTCATCCCTCAGGATCAAAACCTCTTAAAATGGGGTTGGCAGTGAGTTTCCTTAAGGGGGAAAGACTTTAGCTTCACGGACGTGAATTTAAAGTGTATTCAGGGCTTACTTAGAGCTGGGAGGGCTCTTAGGAGGAGTCAGAAGACCATGGCCTACTGGCTCAGGGTGGTAGACACAGAGGCTGGAGCAGCAGGACATCTCAGGGGGGAGTTTAGAAGTGAAAGACCCACAGAAGGGCTGAGATCTAGACTCTGCCGAAGTCTCTGGATGATGACTAATGTCTGTGTGTGTGTGTAGGGGCCTCAAAGAGCCAAGCCAAAAAGCAGCCCTAGGGGTCAGGGCCTACCTGGAAAGACAGACTGGTTCTGATAAAATTTGCTGTGTCTTTGAATGAGAGCGTTCCGGGCCCACTCAGAGCTTGGGCAGCAGTAAGCAGAGGCCTTATGCTTTGGACTAATTAGGACTAATCATGAACAACTCGGTGAGCGTGACAACTTAGAGGCAAACATAAATTTCTTGAAAAACACACACTGTTACAGTGCACTCAATAAGAAATCGAGATGCCGTGGAGGTCATGTGACTGGGTACATGCGCCAAAACTCACAGAACTTAACATGGGTGGGTTTTATTGTATGTAAAGTTGACCTCTATTGTATCCCCAAAAAGCAGGAATAATTACTCGACAAACAGGGACTTAAGCAGCAAAACTGCCAACGATTGTATGTTGTCCCTTATACGTACATATCCTATCACCTGGAAAGGGATGGGTCGCTTCTGGCTTACGATCGAGAGTCTGTTAATCCCACCATGATTTTGAGATGTCAGAGGGGTTTTCCCAAGGGTCTCCCATAATCACATGTAGCAGTGGTGGTTACTCTTTCCTTTGTCCCACCAAGAACTGCAGCCTTATAAACCTCGGTGTGGAATGCGTCGTACACCTGCATCTTTTCCCTCTTGTCTAGCATGACCCCTGCAGGCAGGACCCACCCGACGAGACTACTGTATTTTAGCAGCGTACGGAGGAGCACAGGAACTTCCCACGGGACGGAGTCCCCTGCCGTCCACCACTGTCGTCCACAGATTCCTCTGTGTCTCACCCAACCCCCCGATGCTTCCACCTTCTCGCCTTGCCTTCCTTGACTTCCCTGCAAGTCAGCGGAGCAAAGCTCGTAACCGTCTTCTGTAAACTAACCTTTCACGCCCTCGAGGAGAGCCAGTAAGTCATTCTCCATTCTTGCACGCTGAGATACAGACTCCTCGCATTTGTGTGTGTGGTATTTGTCTATATTTCTCCCCCAGAGAAAGGCTCCCGGGGCTTCTGAATGAGAGTCTGCTGTGGGTAAAGGCATCGTTTGCCAGGAGCTTAGGAGCTAGGGTGCCAGGAAGTGGGAAATAAGTTCAACTTCTGTTTCTGCAACTTGGTCACTGTATAACCTGGGGACAAGTGGCCTCTCTGAGCCTCAGTCTCTTCATCTGATTCCTGGGTATCACGATGATATCTGTGAGAGGTGCTGACTAGGAGCGGATGCCCGCTCACTCACCTCTTCCACCCTTGCTCCCCAATCCAGAAATCTGCAGACTTCCCTCTTCCCTTGGGAAGTGCCCTTGGAGAGTGCTATGCCTGAATTCTGCTTAGATGGGTGGTTAAGGTATTGCTTAGACACTGTATTTTTGAAAATTAATGAAGCAAGATAATAATACCTAGTATTGATATAGTCTTTGGTCTGTTATCTTAATTATGCCTTATGAAGCTACTATAAAACTATTAAGTAGATTACTGCAAATTAATTAATATTTATTATACTCCTGGAAGCAAAGTAGAGCCTTTATAAATCAAGTACAGCGAACTAAAGAAAATCCTTCCTGAAGTTGCAGGATCCCGTGCCACTGAGGCTGTTGACGGTGCAGCTACGTTAACCCTCAGTTTGGGCCAATCCTGCTGCAGTCAGCAGGGACCCTCCTGCGTGAGGCCGGCAGGAGCCAAGCATGGGAAAAAAGAGCTGAGAATTCACTGAGGACGCGTTGTCCACTGAAAAGTGCAGTGTTGGGACAATGGATGACAGGGACTGTCCTTTCCCCTTTTATTTCCTTACTTTTCTTTTGGTCTTGCTCTCTGTCCATTAGCACATTCCTGTCCTTTCAGGGGAAGGAAAAGGAGGGGGGCCTGGCAGGGAGGGAGCGGATGACGGTAAAGTGCCGGCTCACAGCAGCTGTGGACGCATCAGACGTTCATGTCCCGCAGCCACGTTCCAGTTACCTGTCCCTGCCGTGGACTAGGTGTTCCCATGGTGTCTGTAATTGGGTGACTTAATAAACGAGTAATAGTATTTGCTGTCTGCACATCCTTTAATTTACATGGTCTTGTAGATGCCTTCAACAAAGCATGACTATGCTGCACACACAGCCTCTTTCTCGCTTATTATTGCAGATTTTCTGTTTGAGTTCGTTTCAGAATTGGTTTACACGTCATTCCCTAATGGAGCATCTTGACCAACGCAGGGAGAGAGGGGTTGGTTACTTTATACCTAAAAGCCTACCCTGGGCCAAGAATAGGCATGTCCGTGTGTGTGTGCGTGTGTGTGCTCACATGCACACTTACGTCATGCATAAATATTTACATAGTACCATATGTACAAACCATATTTCTAAGGTCTGTTTAGAGGTTGCGACTTAGCTACAGTGCGATAGAGGAGGAGGAACATGACATTCAGCGGAACAACCCGAGACCAAATCCTAACTCCAATGCTGACGAGGTGTGTCGTGTCCAGAAGTTATTGTGTGCTCTCACTGCCTCAGTTTCCTCGTCTTCAAAATGAGAACAATAGCAACAGCAGCAATGACTCCACCCCTCTCTCCAATCTTACACCTTGTTGTATTTTCCAGGCATATAAACCGTGCATTTGGAAGTGCCTTGGAAACTGTGAAATTCTGCCCAACGCCAGGTATTGCTTCTACAGTTCCTGGTAACTTGAGTATCCAGACTCTCACACTGGAATTGAATTTGGTACAATCTGAATAAAAAATGTCTCTAATGATTTTAGAAGATAAAAATTCCATGCTTTTCTACAATGAGTTACCACTTCACACCCATTAGGGTGGTTATTATTAAAACAAACAAACCCCCCAAAAAACAGAAAACAGAGAGTGTTGGTGAGGATGTGGAGAAATTGGAGCCCTTGTGCGTTGCTGGTGGGTGTAGACGTTACCGGGGACTGGGAAGGGGAGGTGTGCGGTTACCTTTTAATGGGTGCAGAGTTTCGGTTTGGGATGATGAAAAGTTCTGGAGATGGATAATGATGCTGGTTGCATAACAATGTGAATGTACTGGGTACCACCGAACGGTATATCTAAAAATGGTTAAAATGGAATATTTTATGTCTTGAATATTTTACCAAAATAAAAAAAAATTTTATGCTTTTTTTCTGTCCTAGCTACTTTGATTTAACCTTTGCTCTTTTAAATATCAAATCTCAAAGTCACCCAGCTCAAAGACCCTGCAGAAAACTGGCTGACAGGCTCACTTGGGAGCAGAGGGATCCAGGTTCTAATCTCATGTGTCCACTTCCTGGGATGTGACCTTGGTCACCATCCTCATCCCTCCCCTAAGGAGGACGTGAAATACTTTGGCCCCAGTGTGAGTTGCTCAGCTGTAGTAGCTCTTATTTCAAAGCAAAATCATGAGTTCAAGTTTTCTTCTATATATATTCTGTGCCACCATATTACATGCGCCTTATTTTATAACTTTTTAGAAGGGGCCATTCTCACGTTTGGTTTGGTTGGGGTGGTGGCAGCTTTTATGTTTTGTCGTCCATCTCATTTTTCTTGGCCCGGTCACACCTGGACTGCGAGCTTGTTTTCACCTTTACCATGTGTTGTCTCTTGGCGTCTCTAAGTTAACGTATTGTGCGCCAGGTAAAACACAACCCTTCACCCGAGTCACATTTTCCGACAGTCCTCAGATCTGTCCGATTCCCTGGCCACCCATGTCATACTGTGTTGCCCTTCTCTCCTCTCCTACCGGGATGCTCTGTCTTCCCTAATGGGGACCATTTCCCACAGTAGATCCCTATCCGCCCTGGGTAATGGAATATTTTCTCATTTCTTGGTACTTGTTTCTCCAATTCTGCCCCTGCCTGGAACTAAACGCTGTTCCAACACTGTTCCGACGGGTGGACTCATGGCGGCTGGCGGTGTCCAGGCTCAGCGACTTCCCTCTCCTTCGCTTGCCGGCTTGCCTCTGCCTCCCACCTGCCCCTTCTCGATCCATTTGCCTTTCCCTGTGTTGGTGCTGACCCTTCACCTAATGCTTCTGAATAGGGAATTTATGCGTGTTTTCTACCTTCTTCTTTTCCAAATGGACACTGTAGCATGGAAAACATCTGATTCTAAAGAAAACCTCTGAATTTCCTGACAGTTCTTCTCCCTTGCTGAGCTAAACCCACCGTCTTTTCATTAACTTGGCATTTAATCGCATCAGCCGTATTGTTCCCCGAGATGATCTCAGCCTCTGCCTTGCCCTTTTTTGGCTTCGGTGTCCAGCAGCCTTCGAGGCACCGCGGGCTTGACCCGGGAGTCTGCGGCTCTCCGGACAGGCAGGCAGCTCAGCCCAGGGGTGCAAAGCGGGCTCCGAGCCAGATGTGTGGGTTTGGGACGCTGTGTCCTCCTGCTGCTGGACCATTGTTAGCAGGCACCCCAGCCTCTGCGAGCCTCTGTTTCCTGGTGTGTAGTGTCTAACCCACTGCGGGGACTGCTGAGCCAACGTGCAAAAGTGCTCGCACCTTGATGGTCATTTGGAGTTTGGGCTGCACCCTCCACCCGGGCAGGACCTCACCTCCACTGCCTTGTCCTCCCCCGTACCCCTGAGTGGAGGGCGGGTGGAGGCGGGTTGCAGGGTCGGCCGGATGATGCTCTGCGGTGCCCTGTGTGCCCCAGGAGACTCCACCCTGGCTCCCAGGCCTCCTTCACTCCCTGAGCGCTCACCTCCCCCCGGCTTGCAGCGCTGCTCATTCTTGTGCGAAACCTAATCCCCTCCCCTCCCGGCCTCCTCCCTGTGCATCTGGCTCGCTCTCCGTGTTCAGAGACTTCTCGCGTTTCTCCTCCACTTGGATGCCCTCGCGCTTCCCTGTTGCCTCATGCAGAGAAAACACGCCTGGTCCTGCCCACACCCCCGCCCTGTCCCCTATCCAGGCTCACCCAGTGACTTGACTCTTCTTTCACCTTTTCTCTGCCCTGGGCCCCTCTCCAGGACAGGAAATCTGTGATCTGTCTGCCTTTGCTTACATTTTTTGGGAACCACATCAGCCTTTCTAACGAAAACCCAATGTATTGCACTAACTTGATTTTAATAACACTGGGGCTCCCAGTCTGGGGTGGAAGCCTTTTCCAATCTTAAAACCTGCCTGAGCTGCTGCCCTTCCCGACACTCCACAGCGCAGCCTGGGTTTGAGTCCACTCTCCTATTTCCTAGCTGTGTAACCATGGGCAACTTACTTAACCTCTCTGAGCCTCACAGTGGGGACAGCAAAAGCTTCTACAGTTCACAGAGTTGTTGCGAGGATTGAATGAGTTAACGCTTGCAAAAAGTTTAGTGTCTAGAATGTACTAATGTTCACAGTGGATATTTTTGTTATAATCCT
>CAUYRT010011672.1:0-25956 GCA_963574885.1 Lepilemur ruficaudatus
CCAGCTACTCAGGAGGCTGAGGCAGTAGGATCACTTGAGCCCAGGAGTTTGAGGTTGCTGTGAGCTAGGCTGACGCCACGGCACTCACTCTAGCCTGGGCAGCAGAGTGAGACTCTGTCTCAAAAAAAAAAAAAAAAAAAAAGAATCCATTTTTCATCACACATAACAATACGGTGTAGAAATGGTTCACCTTTATGTTATGATAGCAAATAAAGGCAAGCTTCAAGATGATTTTTCTTCTGACACTTGTTTAATTCATGCAGAACCCATCTGTCCAGCTTCTTAACCTTGCCCATTTGTTTCAAATGGTCTGATATTGTTGGAATAGTGACGTCAAACCTTGCTGCTAATTCACATGTAGGTTGAGGTGGATTCGCTTCCACTACGGCTTTCAGCTCATCATTAGCCACCGTGGTCTCAGGCTGCCCACGTGGCCCGTTTTCAAGATTAAAATCACCAGAACAGAAATTCTCAAACCATTGACATACTGTGCGTTCATTAGCCACATCCTTCCCAAACACTTCACTGATGTTTCGAGCTGTCTTTGCTGTACGATAGAACTCATACTCGAAAATAATGCAAATTTTTTGGCTTATTTGTGGTTTCACAAAAATTGCTCTAAAGAAAATTTGAAAGATAATCACAAGCCAAACCATGTGTTTGCAAGACTGAGGATGTACCTTCACAATAAAAATAAAGCAAGAAGTGTCAAAATGAAATGTTAGAGATATCAACTGTCAAACTTAGTACTTAAGGAAATTGGACATTTCATACAAAAAGTGTATCGTGTACAACATGATGTTTTGAGATATGTATGCCTTGTGGAATAGCTAAATGAGCTAATTAACGTAAGCATTCCCTCACATACTCATCAGTTTTTGTGGTGAGGACACTTAACATCTACTGCCAGTGATTTTCAAGAACGCAGTACAGTGTAACTCACTGTCCTCCCCGTGCTGTGCTTTAGAGCTCTTGCGCTTCTTCCTCCGAGGCTTTGACTCCACGCTGTGGGGCTAGGATGGTTAGTGCAGCGTGAATTCTGCATTACCTGTCTGCACAGCAGACAAACACAAAGCTCATTTTCTTCTATTCATTCATAAATGTATTACATACATTATCTAATACATTCATAAATGTATTTAATTAAAAAATATTTTTAAAGACAGGGTCTTGCTATGTTGCACAGGCTAGATTTGAACCAGAAGAAAATGACTGGGCACAATGGTGCACGCCTGTAGTACCGGCTACTCGGGAGGCTGAGGCAGGAGGACCCCTTAGGCCCAGGAGTTGAAGGTTGCAGTGAACTATGATCACACCACTGCATTCTAGCCCAGAAGACAGAGTAACCTCCTATCACAAAAAAACCCAAAAAACAAAAAAACTCAAACAACAACAACAAAAAAAAACATAGATGTAGGAGAAAGGAAGCTGAAGGATAACATCTGGTGCTGGGCCTGAGGCTGAGGACAGGGGAGGATGATGCTGGTATAGCAGAGGGAGGAGTCAGAGAGCAAGAGTCCAGGAAGGAGGCTTTAAGACAGCACTGAGACTGGGGTAATTTTCTTCCCCATTAAATAACCATAAAGGTTTCCCAAAACTCACCTCACTGATGCAGTAATGTAGCCAAGGAGTGCGAAACCACTGTCTTTAAGGAACAAGGAGATCGTTCAGGAAGCTCATGTTGGAGCAGCCACCAGGAGACACAGAGGCTTCCCTAGAAGGGCTGAGTACCGCCCCCTTACTCCCCTCCACTGGCGCCGTCTCCAGTGAGCAGCAAGTATTTGAAAATACTCACACACATCTTGAGTTCAGGTTTTGGAAAGACTGTTTAGCCTTGCAAAGCATTTTAGAAGTTTTCTGTTTGCTACATGTTTTCTATTAATTAAACCTCCTTAAGAATATCTCTAAGGGGATAAACCATGAGAAAGAATATCTTTGTCATGAGGACCTCATGAAAGACGCTGTTGAATGAGAATTCTTCAAAGAACAATTCCACTATTTTATTGAATTTTAGGGAGAAGAGTAAGATTAGGATGCAGCTTTGTGTCCACAGACAGGTCACTTAACTTCTTGGAGCCTCTGTTTCTTTGCCTATAAAAAAGGGATAATAATAGTATTTATCTCCAAAGACAGTTGTGAGGATTAAAAAGGACATTACACATGTAGTACTTGGCACTGTGCTTGGCACAAGCTAGCACATAGTAGTGGCAGAGGTGACAGTGGTGGTGGCAGTGGCAGCAGCGGAGGTCAAGGTAGTCATGGTGGAAACTGGTGGCCGTGTTAGCAATGGTGGCTGTGGTGGTGGCAGCAGAGATGGAGGGTGATCGTGGCAATGGTGGTGTTGATGGCAACAGTGTCGGCAGTGGTGGTGTGATTGGTGGTGGAGGTGGGGTGGAAATGTTGGTTGAGACAGTGGTGGGGGTGGGTGTGATTGTTTTGAGAGAAACGCTCGCCCATGATGGTGGTGGCAGCAGTGATGGCAGCAGTGGTGGTGGCATGGCATGCATGCGGCAGCCACACTGTGCTAATTATTAAAACCAGGCTAGTTAGCTCAGAGGGAGAACAGCCCTGCCTGGCTTGGCCATCAGAGTAAGATTCTCAAAGGCACTCATAAGAACATTTAAATCCATCTCTCCATGTAGGACTTCCAGAGTTTTCTGGCTCTGCACCTTATGTTTTATGTCTCCAACTCCAGAAGCTTCCTGAAGCTGTAGAAATTCACGGAAGGGCAACTAAAAAAACTGATAATGAGACCTGTTTTCGAACAAGCTTAACTTACCAGAGGGTTAGATGAATCAACTTCGTTCTCTCTCCTTTGCCCCCACAAACCCAACTTCTTCTTCTGTTCCAGGATAAAATTTCAGACAGCACTGTCTGGTTTTTTAATCATTTTTAGTTATTAAACCAATAATCCCCTTGTTTCGCCATCACAATCTTGAGTCCAATCTAGTAATTACATAATCCCAGTGGGACGAAGCCCGATAATCACAATGTGTGAACTCCTCCCAACCCATGCCCATGTCAGGCTGCGAGCCTGGGCTCTGCTGCACCACCGTGCTGGTTCTGAGCACCGCGGGCAGCTCCGAGAGCCTGAGGGGACGGGGTAGTGCTGATGCTGCTGTCACCTGGCACTGGTCCCTCTGGACGGAAGGTGGAAGGTGCACATTTGCTGGGTTTTGCTCTCAGGGGCACTTTTGAAGTGTCCTTGCCAACTTGCCACACACACAGAGGCGCACACACACATGCACGTACACACACATACACACGGCTCTGAGAGCAGCTTTTTCAGCTCTGGCAAAACCTCTCTCGTCAGCCTCCGGATTTCGGATGGCCCACCCCTCTCTTGGGATCACAGTGCCTCTAGGACTTCTTCTTTGGTCCCTTTCACCAAGTCCACATTTGTCCCCTGGAGAACACTTTGTTCCTGATGCTGACAGGGGCAGCATGGGCCAGAGCTGCTCCCCTTTGTCCTCTGTGTGTCCCAGATGCCAACAGGCAAGTGTGCGGCTCTCCACATGGCCCCTCAAAGGGGCCCTCTCATTTGACTTAAAGTGAGGCAGAAGCTGCCTCCACCCACCCAGGGGACGGGGCTAGAGCCAGCACCCTCATAACTGTCCAAAGAAACCCTCCTTCCACCAGCCTCCCTCTCCTCCCTTAAGCCTGGGGGTGGGTGAAAGGCTAACGCTGGCAGAACCGGTTCTCCAGTCTCTCAGCATGCCCTGCTGAGGATGTGGGGGGCCTTGGCACCTGCCATCCTGTTCTAAGTATTCGGGGCCCTGCTGAAAGCCACAGACAGAGCGAGTGACATTTTACCATTCTCTTACAACAGGGTTGCAGTGCTGGCAAATAAGAACAGAACAAAAAAATGAACAGACTTGGTCTAGGAAAACAAACACAAAGGGAAAATTGTGATATTGAGAAAATCCCCTGCATTTGTTGAGCTAAGCTTTTCCACGTATTGTTACATAATTTTCAGTGACTAGGAAATGGATATGGAGATCACAGTAATAACCTAACATTTGGATAATGTGGCAGTTTGCAGAGAGCTTTCTCACATATTGTCTCATTTGATTCTCTTGGAAGTCTGCGAGGTTGGCGCTATTCATCTCACTTTACAGAGGAAGAAACAGGGCCAGGAGCAGCAGAGGGAGTGAACCTCACAAGCCAACCCGTATCAGTTGAGACCTGCTGCCAATCGCAGTGCTATTCAAAGTATAGTCCAAGAGCAAAAAGTGAAAATAAGTATTTAGATACTCTTAAGGCAACTTACTGTTGCCATGACATCCAAGCATGTGATCAGTAGACTCATTTCCCTGAGGAGGGTACAGACCCGTTTAGGTGTTGTCAAACTCACATGGCGAGTCTCACGCAGCCTGAGCTGTGTGCTAGTCACGTACAGCAGGACTCCATTCCGGTCAGCAAGAGATTAGAAATGTAAAAAGAGAAAAACAAATAAACAACAACAACGACAACAAAACTGGCCCTTCCTGACAGATCATTTGCTCTGTCCTAGACAGATCATTGTATTCAGAAGAATCAGAAACCCAGTAGATAGTGCTGCAGTTGATTGGTGATGTCTGGCATGAGCATGGGGGTGGAGGCAGCGACATGCATACTATATTGTGCCTCTCTGCTAGGTCATGGTGTCCTGTTAGGGTAGAGAACCCACAGATCTTAAAAAGAGACATACATGGGTGAAATACTAATAAATCTTATTATAGAAACACATATTTTCAAAATGCTTTGCAAATTTGAAATACATTTACGTGTACTATCTCATTTGAAACTTGGGAGAATCCTGCAAAGAAGATGAGCAAAAGATTATTAGTCTCATGTTACAAAGAGGAAGACTGTGAGTCAAAACGTTTTAGTTTCTACCCATATTCACAGAGCCGGACAGTATTGGGCTGTAACCCAGGTCTCCAGCCTTCCAGCCAAAGTATCACCATCGCCTCCAGCTGCCTCCCTGCCGAGGGTGAAATAGAGTGAAGCATGTGAAAGCTTCAGGTGAAATGACTATGTCATATGATATCCATTTTATTATAGAAAAATTTAGATAATTTCATGTGTGACATCCCTCGATGGCTTCTAGATCGGCAATCTAGAGGACAATCTGGCTTCCCTGTTATTAATACTAAACAGCAATTGCTCCTTTCAGACAAATGTCTGGGCTAGAGAGGAGCATGAGTCCAACTCGGGATGGTAATCTTTCTCTTCATTTGCTATCCTAGTTCCAGACGTAACCACAGCGCTCTTGTAAGTGGGTCAGTAAAAATGTCCTTCTGTCTAGCAAGCATCTATTGAGAACTTGATGTGTGCCAGAGCCAAGCTACACTACACTAGTCACGAGGGACACAGACGTGAATGGGACCAACAGATTCACAAATATTTGCAATTAATTGTACCATGTGTAATAATACAAAAAATATATATGTAAGAGATCCAGAATTGCTTCCAAGGAGGGGGTGATTAATTCTGTGAGTGAAGAGGGTGAGGAAAGCAGAGAGGGAAAGGAACTCACAAAGGAGATAAGCCTGTTCATGACCCTGTTTTGTCAGTAATGTTTAGTGGAACTCAGTCATATCCATTCACTTATTCTCTTTGGTTGCTTTTGTGCTACAATGGCAGAATTGGGTTGTGACAAAGATCTTATGGCTGACAAAGTCTAAAATGTTTACTATCTGGGCTTTTGCCAAGAAAATTTGCAAATTACTGCCCTAGATGATGTCCAGATTCCTGCTGCCCACCACTGGCTGCTTCCCCGACTCACAGTCTTGCCCGAGTCAGCGCAGGGAATGAGGGGCTGGTGAGAGCTCATCGGCATGTGGATCCAGCTCTCTTCTTCCAGAAACCTCATGGCACTGCCAGTCACTCCTGCAGGTATAGCAAACCTCCTTATTCAAAGACCCTGCACTCTTTAAAATGCATCTGTAACCCTCAAATCAATACTCTTCACATTAACTTAGCCACTAATGGACAAGTGCAGAGTGGTGGAAAATTTGTCACCCAACACTCACATGTTCCCAGCTGAAGTGTAACAAGGTGATGCTCAGCCTTCTCTACTCTAAACAAGGTCCTTTTTGCAATCTATTCAGGGCCATGTTTTTCTCATTTTTGTGCTTTCCATTTTGGTGGTTTTGCTGTTGAAAACGGTCCCCAAAAACAGTGGTGAAGTGCTGTCTGGTGTTCCTAAGTGTAAGACAGTTGTGATGTTCCTTCCGGAGAAAATACATGTGCTAGATAAGTTTCACCCAGGCATGAGTTATAGTGCTGTTGGCTGTGAGCTCAATGTTAACAAGTCAACAACATATATTAAATAAGGTGCTTTTAAACAGAAAGACACATATAACAAGACTACGCATTGACTGATAAGCAAAATGTGACCTGAAGCACACAGGAACCTAACCCTGTACTTCCCCTAAGAGCAATGGTTCGGTATTGGCTAGTTCAGTATTGTAGGGAATTTGTAGAACATAACTACAGCAATTAATGAGAATTGACTGTGCAAGGGAAAAAATGGCCCACAGAGCCCGAGGTGTATAACCACATTAGAGGAGCGCAGTGCACAGGGACCTTAGGCCTCTCTAACAATAAAAGAAGCTCTATGTGGTGGACAAGGGAAGCTTTCTTGCCCTCTTGTGTGCTGACTCAAGGAAGACAGAAAATATTCCACTGTGGTTTGGGCACAGGACGTCTCCATAACTAGTAAAAATAAAGGTTTCTGGGAACTGACTCTGAGGCTCGGGGCTGCGCTATGTGAACTCTCCTTTCCAGAAACCTGCCTGCGCACACATTCTGAATGGCTCACATTCTAATTTCCCCACTACCATCTTTTCTTTTTCCTGGAACTCTAGCGTAGCTTCTGGGAAACAATTCCACCTCCTTCCTGGCCAGACCTCCCAGTGTCTTTTTCTTCTTTCAAGTGCATAGAGGTACTAAAATGTCCCCAAACATCACTGCTTTGTGTTTGTCTGGCCAATAATGACACCCATGTCTGAGGCCAATCCTGAGCAGTGCCCACACCCCGAGGGATGCAACCCTGGGCTTCCCTTCTTGCCCCTGTGGGGTCGTGTCATGAACTGAGTAGCAGGGACACTCTGAAGGGCACACGATGATTGGAAGTGCCTGGCGGCGTGGTGCCGACATCATGAGAGAGCTGGGCACACACCTCATGCATCACCTAACTCAGGGCTTCATTTCCAAGGCAGCCCCACAGCCTTGACACGGGGGTCGAGATTCCCACCACGTGCATTCAGGGAGAGGGCGTTTTTCAGCTTCCCTTCATGATACATTCCCTAATGCTCTCCTTCCTCTCCCCTCCCCTCTTTTTTCCTCCTTTCTTCCTTCTTACTTTTTTCTTGGTTTCTTCCTCTCTGTCCTTTGTCCTGGATCAGCTCAATACTAATCAGCATCATACCTGTGCCAGCTGGTGAGCAGAATTTAGAGACAGGAGCTTGGGGTTTGATCCCTTCTTTGTCACTCACAAACTCATAAATTTGATCAGTTCATTCATCAAATACCGATTGCCTCCTAAGTGCCTGGTGCCACGCTGGGCACTTGGGCTGGTCAGGCCAGAAGCAGGACAGTCCGCTGCCCTGGTAAAGCATAGATCCCAGTGGGCACAGACAGCAAATAGTAAACGTGGTAATTACCTAAGTTAGAAAATGAAGGTGGTGTGGAAAGAAGAAGACCAAAAGCAGGATGGAGATGAGCACAGACATGCAAACTGGCCCGACCTCTCTGCGACCCCGCGGGCTCACACATAAAATGTGGCCAATGCCCACCAGTCTCTTTGTGAGGACAAGTGGGACGACGTAAGTGCAAGGGCCATAAATCATGCTCCAGTGGATGAACGTGTGCTGTCTGAGCGAGGACCTTCTCATCTGTGTGACCCAAGGTTAAAACAAATTCCTCGTTTGGAGAGGAAAATGACAAGGGACAGAAATCCACATTTCTAGAGCACCTATTTTGTGCCGCAGACGGTGTTAACACCTCAGCTCAGGGATCTCCTCTTTCCTCTAAGGTTGGCATCGTTATCCCAGTTCTGAGGACGAGAAAAGCAAGGCTTGGAAGTGAAGTAACCTGCGCAGGTCAGGTCACAGGGCTGGGGGGACAGCAGAGCTGGGCTGAGAATCCATCTCCATCTTGCTGGGTCATTTTCCCTCAGGGAATCCAAGACGTGAACCCGGCGGGGTGACCTATAGGATTCCTCCAATTCCACTAGTACCCCCAGCTTCTCAGCAATCACTCTCCTGGGTGAGGATACTTGGCTGACCCAGAGAAGAACACATCTCGGAAGGAAATGAGCTCTTTGGTTTCTAACAGGAAGGTCGTTTCTCAGCCCTCCTGGCAACGGGGGTCTCAGGAGAAACAGGCTTGGGCAGGCTGAGGGGTCAGGATGGAGGGCACACTGGCAACAGCATTCATTGGAGGGGCTTCCTCCACCTTGGGAGGTCCTAGAGCCCAAGAAGAAAACAAAAGCACACAGGACTTTGCCAGCACTCCCAAGCCTCCTAATACCCAAATGAGAAGGATGGGGCCACAGTCGAAGAAGCAGCATCTGACAGCAAGGTAATTACCACAAGGGAGCAACCCAGGCTTCTTTCTTTAAATAATGAAGCACTGCATGTTCAACCAAAAATGCAAGGAGGCTTGGGACAGGAAGAAATATATATATGTATATATACATACCTATACACACACTACACACATATACATATATGTCATTTCAAGTTCCAAGTCTGTGCACAGAAAGAATTGACAGGCCTATTAAATATCACTCATTGAGAAGTTGACCAGGAAAAAAAAATGATTTTTTCATGCTCTTATCCAAGTGTTTGAGGTTTTGAGATATTAAATCACTTATTATTATAGCTAACATAGTGTTTTTGGGCTGTTATCTCATGTCTGATCCCTGCCAGTTTATGAATAAAGATAGTGTGATTTACATATTTATTAGCTCCTTTTTCAAGAAAATAGCAGCCCCGCATCTCCCATGGCCCACGGTCTGCACTGACTAGCAAAGACATTTAAAATAAGCCCCTGTCACAAATTCTCATTTCATACTGGTCACAGGGATAGTGTGCATGAAATTATAATGGGGGGAAGCTCCCAAGTCTGTGCGAAATATCAAGTCTAAGTGTGAAGAGGTCATGTGTTGAGTCTGTGACCCTCGTATAGAGGTAAGGAAGTCACTGAGACCCCCAAGTCCCCATCTCGGGAAAACGATGGCCTACGTTGGCTTGCAGAACAAAGGTCCCGATGATAACTGCTCTGTCCCAGAGACTGTGGTGTCAGTGCCGTTTGCAGAAAGGCCTGTTACCTGGAGGGGACATTGAAGAGAGCACCCTGCGCCTGGGGCGTTAACACCTATGGTGGTTTGTTGAAACTTGAACACCCGCTGCAGAGTTCCACTCATTCTCCTGGAATCTGGGCTCCTTCAGCTGGGAATCAATGAACAAAATTAGTCTCCTAGTCCTGTTTCCTTTGTCTTGTAGAAAAATATGTGCATATAAAATTTCAGCAAGGAGTCCTCCTCTCAGACATCGTGGAAATTATTTGGCAAGGAAGTGCAGACATCGTGACTTAAGAAGGGCCCATGACAGCAGAGCTGGTCTCATGGGAGGAGACCCCGGTGTCTTGATCTCCTAGGGCAGTGACAGTCACTTGAGTGTGCTGGGGAGGGGAGTGGGGCGATCACTACAGGTAGACCCAGGAGAAGAAAATTCTAAATCAATCCAAATTTTTCATTGTCTAAGTACGTCCTTGGGTTTAAATAAAATTTCTAACTACTGACATTGCTTACAGTGGACCCATATTACTCTGAAAAAGGGAATCTCTTTAACACTGTACTGCTTCACTGGTAATCCAGCAACTCACCAGCCTCTTGCCCGCTTCTCTAGGCATGGGAAGGACTATAAAATCACATGGATATTAGGCACAAAGCTTCTTTGAAAGTGGAATTTACTATGTCTTTTCTCAAGAGCCTGGAAGCAACTTTATATCCACTCTAAAAGCAGGCCTCTTCTGAGAAGTCACACCAAAGCTCGTTTGCATCCTTATCTAAAGAGAACATCTCAGAGCTGCTTCAAAGATTTGCTGGAGACTCAAAAATCTACTCTGTCAAAGTAGTCCATAGAGTACATACATAATGCTCCATCTGTATCTACATACAACCAACACTCCATTTTAAGTGTACAGTTAAATGATTTTCAGTGAATTTACCGAGGTGTACAGTAACAAGATAAGTCAACTTGAGTGGTAATATATTTTGGGAAATCAGCTCACTACAAATTGTGACTGTAAACGTTGTACTGTAAATGCTTTGTAGTTTTCCCCCAATTAAAAAATAAATAAATAAATAAATAAATAAAGACAAAGAAATGTAAAAAAAAAAAAAAAAAAAGATTTGCTGGAGACTCGAAAATCCTGTTTCTAGGCCATCGGTCCTTTCCAAGCTGTTTTAATTAGAGATTCATTCATTTACTCAGAGATTCATTCCTACAAATATAGAGAAAATGAGGAGATACATAAGGTAAATCTAAGGATTGCTGGGTGATGCTCCCCGGGGAAAATACTTGTAAGTATCAAAGTCCCTTGCTATAGACAAGTATCTGGGTTTTTTTTGCTCCAGCTATTTTAAAACTGGAATCTACTATCCTAACTTTGACCATCTAAGGTTAGGGACCTCCCACATACATGTGACTCTTCTGAAAGACAAGATACATTCTTTTATCATCTTTTCCAGATCCCCCATGAGCTGGCACCCAATTTTGACCAATTACCTTTCACCTTGAGTCCTTCAAGCTGGGCCATAACTCCTCACAGTGAGGCGAGGCTCCCCCTCGACATCTGACCTCCCAACTCAAGTCAAGATGCTTTCAGGAGGGACTTCATACCTCCCCTCCTCTCTCGGCCCATCAAGGGTTTCTATGAGATGTCCAGTTATAGTTTTCAAGGAGCACAAGGGGAAGAGATCCTTGCTGAGCTCCAGAGATCAAGTGGGGAGCAGGAGCTGCTGTAGGAAAAGGTGAAGGTGAATGGGGGGCGGGGGCAGGTAGCAAGTGCAGCCCTGAGAAAGGAGCTAGGTTTATTTCCATGTCCACACTGCCCCCTCCTCTGCACCTATAATAGAGATAATTCTCTCTGCGTCTGTCCTCTCTGTTACCCTCTCAAAATTGTCATTAAATAGGTGATTTGGAAATTGTGTCTGTGTGAGTTAAAGAAAAACTAAAAAGAAATGCAGGTGACATAAATGACAAAGTATTTGCTGAGCTCCTGCACCTTTGATTTTGAATCGTTCTTCTTTGGGGCTTTGACGGTGGGCCCCGCATGCATGTGGGTACCAGCAAACGGAAACCAGGTTCTTCGGGAGTAAGGAAACCCCAGAAGTACTGGCAGCAGACATCGGGATAGTTGTTTTATGGAGAAAACTTCTAGATTGACAGCTATATAGACCAACCAACTGGAAAAGAAGAGTTATCTATACAAGAGTAAGGAAATCACTTAACCTCTCCACACCTCAGCTTCCTCAGCTTGAATAGACACTAACAGAATCTAACTTATAGGGAGGGTGGTCAGGAAGATTGCATTAATTTATTCATATAAAGTTTTTAGGACATAAGTGCTCAATAAATGCCAGCATTCATATATAGCAACACAATATGGAAAAGACACAAATAAGGTCCTGTCTGCAGAAGCTCGAGGTGCACTGGGAAAGCAGGGGTTAAAATAAATGAATGGAAGAAGTAAGATAACTGCAATAGTGGAGGGGAGGGCAGTGGGGAGCTTGAGAGGACTTTGCCCAAGTTTTCTAGTGAATAAGAAACGACTTCTCAGAGAAGGGGACGTTTGAACCAGAATATCCAAGATGAATAGCAGGGGTATTTTCCATATAGATGAGTTGTAAGATTTTTTGACACTTTTTTTCAGGCCAAGGAAATAGAGTGTGCAAAGGCACACAGGCACGAGAGGACAATGGATCAGGGAAAAGTCTGAATACACTACTTTGGATCTTGTACTCTAAGGTTGCTCATGATGAGTTAAACATACAATAAATCAGCAATGTGATTTTTTTAATTGCCAGAAATTCAAAAACTCAGGTGGGCAAAAAGTAACTCACCTTTCTTAACTCCAGAGAGGCGTCGATAGTATCAGGTGTCCTGCTTAGCGGAAAGCACCAGATGTCTCTGCTCTTTAGCTGCTATTTAGTTCTAGAGCAATGGACTAGTACCAAATACATTCTCTGAGCATTATCCTCATTAAGTAAGCAATATAGTCATACAGGATCTGAAACAAACCCCAAAGCAGTCACCCTGTGTGTCACTAATGTCCAATTTAAAGTCAGGAATCCAGAAAGGTATTTTTGATTTTAAGTGTTCCATGTGCCAGTGACGCCACCCTCCATGGGATGTATGTCATCTCCTGCTGTATTTGTCAGGTTCTCCACAGAAACGCAAGCAATAAGATGCAGAAAGAGAGAGAGAGAGAGAGAGAGAGAGAGAGAGAGAGAGAGGAAGAGAGAGAAAGAGGTTTATTTTAAGGAATTGGCTCACGCGATTATGGAGACTGACAAGTCCCAAGAGCTACAGTCAGAGAGCTGGAGACCCGGGAAAGTCAATGGTGTAAGTTCAAGTCCAAATACCTGAAAACCAGGAGAGCCCGGGGCATGAGCTTTAGTCTGAATGCCAGCAGGCTCAGGACCCAGGAAGAACAGATGCTTCGGTTCAAGTACAAAGGCAGATAAAGGTCGATATTCCTCCTTGAAGGCAATTGGGCAAAAGCAGTTCTCCTCACTCCCGGAAAAAGGGTCTACCTTTCTGTTTTATTTAGGCTTTCAATGGATGGGTGAGGCCTACCCACATTAGGGAGGGCAGCCTGCTTTACTCAGTCTACGGATTCACATGCTATTCTCATCCAGAAATACCCTCATAGACACACTCACAATAACGTCTGACCAGTCAGGTTGACACATAAAATTTGCCATCATACCTACTTAGCTGGTGTGATATACTGATGAGCAATTGCACCCCATACGGTGGAATTTTTTCAGAAAATTTTGTTGAGTGCAATACCAAAGATAACTATTGTACCCCAAACTGAATGCATAAGACTTAAAATCAGGAAAGATATCCTTGAAGTTCAGAAGACTTGATTTGCATTTCTTCACCCTCCTAAATTTCTTATGATTCTGCAGCAAAGTATAGTGTGAAGAGGATTACCAGAAGGGATCTAAATATTTGTAATTTACAAGAAGAAGCTCTGAGTATTCCAATAATGAGAGAGGGAGAAATATTCTGACACCAGAGGGCTTAACTTTGCTAAGTTTCCAAGGCAGCATGTGGCTGTTTTTTTAAAAAATATGTATCATTAAAATCCTGCTCCTGGATAGAGCAGCCCTTTATACATGCCCACACAGCACAAACTAAAACAAAGTCTGGGCAATCTCTTCTCCAACCTGATTGATGGAAACAACTGATTCTTCTAATTCCAAGCCAGGGTGGTTTTTCCCTTGCCCTGCTTTGCCAGTTTTTGCTGTACACATCGATCACATTAATTGGTTAATTGTGAGCTTTCCACTGAGCTCCCTGCTGTTTGAAATCCCCAGGGAGTTTCACTTAAGGAAAAAAAGTGAAACCTCGACTGCAAATATCCCCACACAGAGCTCTTTGCCCAAAATAGGAAGAGAGTCCAGACTTAAGATTTTCTTCTCGTGAAGTTTTCATTTGGACACTCCCTTTTGCACCTCACTTAATGCCCGAAGGACGTGGGGTTCATTCCCGCATCCCCTCCTCTTTTCACTCTTGGCAACTCGTGAAACCTTGAGTCCAGAAGCCAAGGAGCCCCTGATGCATTTGACCTACTGTGAGCTGGAAGTTTCCTTACTCTGAGCAGTCACCTCCTAAACAGGGTTAGTCTGTCTAAGCATAATGCGCTTGCCAGTCTGAAAATGCTGATTGTTTATCTCCAGGACAGTGACTCCAAACCAAAGTCTTAGAGGTTTCTGAAGAGGCTGTGGGGTTGACACGTGAGGGAGGAAGGCTCCGCAAATCAGCTCTGCTTCTATTTTATATGTAGGAAGGTTAGCGAATAGCAGGAAGTTCCAGGACTACAAAAAGTTTCTAGGTAATTATTAATAAACCTTCCTCCCCTTACTCCTCATGACCTTTGTTTGGAATGAATTAGTTGATGCATTAATTAAACCAGACTAAGTCAAACTACAAAAAAATCTACCCCCAGATCTCAGTGGCTTACCACAATGATGGTTTGTTTCTTATTCATATTACCTTATGTTAACATAACCAACAGAGGTTGGCAGAGAGTTCTGCTCCACTAGAGGCTCAGGGACCCAGGCTGGCTGCTGCTCCAACGTCTCAGTCCAGGCCCTCCATGCTGTCATGGCAGGACAAGAGAAAGACTGGACATCCTGCACTGTGGCAATTCAAAATCTACAACCCAGAAGTCATAAGCATGACTTTCACAATCTGTTGGCCAGAACAGTCACACGGCTCCCTCTAAATGAAGGCCCCTGGGAAGTACAGGTGCCCAAGAGAAGAATGAGATATTTGCAACCCCTGGTAATGTCTACCAGAGCTTCTCTCTTTTCCCCTTCACCTCAGACTCTCAACTTCCGACTGCTTTCCGGCCTTCCTCTGATTTTACATCTTGGATTCTTCTCTAGAATTCTGTTATCAGTAATTAAGCCCTTTCCCTTTCCCAGTGTACCTCTGCACAAGTCATCCACAGACAGACAGACAGACAGACACACACACACACACACACACACACACACACACACACACACACGATGGGGAATGGGGGTCTGACAGTTAGTTGGCAATGCCTATACACGTTAGGTAGAAACAAACGTCAATGATGAGTGCAGGCATTCTGATTGCCTGGAAGTTGTTAAAATACATGTGTGAATCAGTGTCAGTGGTGCTCAGGTCCCGCCACTCTTGTGCTCTTGTGTGTGAGAATCGTCTATAACAAATCCTCTGACCATGTTCAGTGCTGCTGTGCTTGTACATATGGTAGGTCATGAATGGCACTGGTCTAGTCCCAGTTAGATGTGCCTCTAACTGTGTATGTGTGTGTGTGTGTGTGTTTGGGGAGAGGGGATTGGCACTATCATCCCTATCCAAATGCAGAAATAGGAGATTTCAGTGGAAATAATCTAGTAGAATTTTAAATTTGTACTACTCGTAACTGGCAAAGATGCAAGGAGAGAGGGCTTATGTATTACTGGTAAGAGTGAACCTTAGTACAACATTTCTGACGGCCAGTTTGGCAACATCAATCAAAAGATTTAAAATTGTACATATGCTTTGTTCCACTATTTCCATGTAAAAATGTGTTTCCTAGGGATAAACATAAAGGTTTAGTTTTACAGTTATTTAGTATAGCATTATTTATTATACACTTGAAACATCTTAGGTACCCAACAGTAGGGAATTAGTTAAATAAATCATTTCAAATTATTGGATACTACCCAACAATTAAAATTACATTTTGGAAATATATTCATTGACTATAAAACTGTGCATGAGTTATTATATGTTCCCATTTTGAAAATAACTATGAACGTATGCACACACATACACTTTTTACTTTTGCATAGGGGTCAACTCCGGGTTAATTTTTAATTTCTTATATTAATTTACCTGAAATTGCTTTCTAGCTGAGATACTTGTATAAAAATATGGTTTGAAATTATTTGAAATGTTGTACTTTGAAGGAGGCAGTTGGTGTTGAAGAGCTCTTGTAAAAGAATTTGACCTATCCATGTACCACCCCTACTCACTCCAAAACCCCGATGGACAGATCTCATAAACACTTGGCTAAAGCTCTCTGTTCTTTCATATTGCATTCACCTAGCAAACATCCTCACACTGGATCATTTGTACCCATGGCTTCTTGCTTTCATTAACCTCATTCTCTGATTGTTTGGACATGACTGCCCCAGCTCCTTTTCCCAATGCCTTGGATTTGGATGCCTTCTTTCTTGAACATGCTCTATGGTTTCAAGCACCATGAACTATGCATAGGAGTCTTTCTCAAGCCCACCTCCCCATCCTTTAGAATTCATATCTCAATAAATGAGATATATTACTGTGCTATTAAACCATCAGAGTCAATCCTCATCTCTTTGTACGTCTCCCCCCTCATTATGAGAATGGGATTAGAAACAAAATAAAAATTGTTTACATTCATATAAACATATAACTCATGAAAATCTTTGAAAACCATCAAATTCACAGTTGCTATTTGGAATTGAAGAATTATAAAAACAGAGGAACACTATTAAAGAAAACTCCTGGCTTATTTATCCTTATCTGGAAATTGACAATTTTAAAGGTATTTAAACACCTTGCATGTTTTTCCAATATTTGTCTTGTATATTTGGCTAATATGCAGCTAGATAAAACTGTATGGAAACATGCTCTTCTGTTTCTATATTGTAATCCATGAATGTCCTCACAAAAATTTCTTCTTATTAAAATTGTGCTAAGTGTTCAATAAGCATTTCATACGTGGCAGGTATAAATGGAGAAAATAGAAAATGGAGGCCAGTAGTATAGATTGAAGTCTGGTAAAGTGATGCCTCCCAATTTGTTCTTATTACATAAGGTTGCTTTGGCTATTCCAGGTCCTTTCTGGTTCCATATGAAGCATAGAACTATTTTTTATAGATCTGCGAAAAATGACATTGGTATTTTAATGGGGATTGCATTGAATCTGTAAATCACTATAGACATTTTAACAGTGTTGATCCTGCCAATCCATGAGCATGATATGTTTTTCCATCTGTTTAAATCCTCTGCAATTTCTTTCCTCAGCATTTCATAGTTCTCCCAATAGAGGTCTTTTACCTCCTTAGTTAAATACATTCCTAGATATTTTATTTTCTTTTTTGCTGTTGTGAAAGGTATTGTGTCTTTAATTTGATTCTCAGCTTGACTGTTGTTGGCGTATATGAAAACTACTGATTTGTGTACATTGATTTTGTAACCTGAGACTTTGCTGAACTTACCAATTCCAGGAGACTCCTGGCTGAATCTTTGGGGTTTTCTAAATACAAGATTATAACAAAACAGCATGGTACTGGCACAAAAACAGAGACATAGACCTATGGATCAGAACAGAGAACCCAGATATGAAACCATCCTTACATCACCATCTGATCTTTGATAAAGTAGACAAAAACATACACCAGGGAAAAGAATCCCTATTCAATAAATGGTTCTGGGAAAATTGGATAGCCACATGTAGAAGACTGAAACAGGATCTGCACCTCTCACCACTCACAAAAATTAATTCATGATGAATAATAGACTTAAACCTAAGGCATGAAATTATAAGAGTTCTAGAAGAAAATGTTGAAAAAACTCCTATAGATATCAGCCTAGGCAAAAAATTCATGAAGAAGACCCCAAAAGCAATCACAGCAACAACAAAAATAAGTAAATGGGACATAATCAAATTAAAAAGCTTCTGCATAGCCAAAGATACAATCAATAGAGCAAATAGACAACCCACAGAATGGGAGAAAATATTTACATACTGTACACCTGATAAAGGGCTGACAGCCAGAATGTACAAAGAACTCAAGCAAATAAGCAAGAAAAAATCAAATAACCCCATTAAAAAGTGGGCAAAAGACATGAACAGAAACTTTTCAAATGAAGATACACTAATGGCCAACAAACACATGAAAAAATGCTGAGTGTCTTAATCATCAGGCTTGATAGGCAGCCTATCAAAACCAGAATGAGATATCACCTAACTGCAGAGAGAAAGGAACACTCATACACTGTTGGTAGGACTGCAAACTAGTACAACCTCTATGGAAAGTTGTATGGAGATACGTCAAACAACTAAAAGTAGACCTACCATTTGATCTAGCAATCCCACTACTAGATATTTACTCAAAGGAAAAAAAGACATTTTATAAAAAATACATTTGCACTTGAATGTTTATAGCAGCACAATTCACAGTTGCAAAGATGTGGAAACAACCCAAGTGCCTATCAACACATGAGTGGATTAATAAAATGTGGAATATGTATATCATGGGGTACTACATAGCCATAAAAAATGGTGCTCTGGTATCTTGTAAAAACCTGGATGGAACTGGAGACCATTCTTCTAAGTGAAGTATCATAAAAATGGAAAAACAAATACCACATGTACTCATCACTATTAAATTGGAACTAATCGAGCAACACTTATGTGCATATATGGAAATAAAACTCAATGGAAATCAGGCAGGTGGTGGGGAGGAGGGGATGGGTAAATGCACACCTAATGGGTACAATGCACACACTGTCTGGGTCAAGGGAACGTTTATAACTTTGACTCAAACTATACAAAAGCAAATTATATAACCAAAACACGTGTATTCCCATAATAATCTGAAAAAGAAAGAACAATTTTCACTAAAAAAAGCCTTCTTAATGTATGCAGAAATATTGTTGAAGAAAAGAAAAAAAATGAATGATCTGGAAAAAAAAAAAAGAAAATAGAGACTATTTTATCGAATTGAAATGAATGCCCAGCTTTCCTTCAGACCCGCCTTTGTTTCTAAGGCTTGTGCTCTTCAGATGCCAGTTTCCGTAGGTGATGGCATTACACCTCAGCACGTTGGGGACACTTGTCCTCCATCATGTCAAAATCAATGAGCATTCTTTATTGGTTGGAAAGCACTAAGGCATTGCCCTGGAAGAAGGAAAAATATGAGTGTGCTTAGAATTTTTCAGCACATTCCAAAGTATCTCTCTGCCATTCTGTGCTCTGGTGGGGCGGCAGTCCTAAAGAAGGCGTCTGTGCAGACACGACAAGGGGCCCTCTGAGCCCAGGCACACGCCGGCTATCTCAGGACCGTGCATGTGCAACTGACAAATTCTCCTGCTGGGTTTGTTATCACACATCACGGTAAATCTGTGGGGCGATCCATCTGGATCGACTTTATAGTCTGAAATATGAGGTTTCAGAGCTGGGCAAAGCGCACTTTCATCCTCTAAGCTGGCTTGTTAGGAAGAATTGGCTGCAACACAGCTCAAAGCCAAAGACACACAGAGATGTCAGATACGAAAGTAGATAATGAGGTGACATAGGGGATTTATTTCATCAGCTGTTACCGTATACCTCTGCCTAGAAGAGATCTTTATTTATTTATAAAATGCACATGCCCCACACCAGTTAAAAATGTACAGTTTGATGGGAGCAAGAGGTTAACCCAGTAAGGATACGATTACAGTACGTAATGTGAGTCACACTAGAAACCCAGCAACCTTTGGGCTGACCGAGGGCCCCTTTAAATGTAATATTGGTGTTTGTTGTATGTAATCTTGATAGAGGCATCATCAAATTTACTGTGACTTTTTTCGACAAGATGGCTAATCACTGCCGAAATAAGATTCCTTGATGAGATCAGGAATGAACGCAATTCACTTGAAGCTCCAGATTGCGCACCTGGCGAGAGAGCCGATACTTGAGAGTGACCCCAGGTCAGCTGTTCTGCTGATTGTCAGCAGCAGTCCCTGGGCTCAAGGCTTGTCTTATTTTATTGGCACTCGAAGTACTGAAGAAGAGGAGGTGCATCTGGGAAGGAAGGTACCAGACTGACAGTTACGGACAGCGATGTCCTGAGCAGCGTACAGTCAAACAGAAGGCCATAGGCTCCTTCTGCTCTTCCATGAGCTTAGGGCTTGATGGGAAAGGGCACAGATTTGTCAGGGCAGGGTTGGAAGCAGGAAGATGGTAGCAAGAAGTAAAGAATGATGTAGCAGAGAGAAAACTGGATGGGAACCAGAGGATCTGGTGTCTCTGCTATTTATTTACTGTGGGATGTTGACAAATATCATGACCTCTCTGGTCCTTGGTTTCTTTACCTGAGCAGTAATGGTCCTTACTTACAGAGTGCGTCAGCTTTCCAGGGCTGCCATAGCAAAACACCACAGGCTGGGTGACAACAGGAATTTCTTTCTCACAGTTATGGAGGCTAGAAGTCCGAAATCAGATGTTGGCAGGTTTGGTTTCTTCTGAGGCCTCTCTCCTTGGCTGCAGGGGGCTGCCTTCTCCCTGTGTTCTCCTGTGGGCTTCTCTATATACACATCCCTGGTGTCCCTCTGTCTGTCCAAATTTCCTCTTCTTATAAAGAAACCAGTCAGATTGGATTAGGGCTCACCCTAATGGCCTTGTTTTAGCTTAATCACCTCTAAATGTACTATCTTCCAATAAAGTTACAAGCCGAAGTACTGGGTGTTAGAACTTCCATATATAAATTTTGGGGGGAGGGCACAATTCAGTCCATAACACAGAGAAATTATACATGCGCAATGAGATCATGAATATTCAAGTTCACGAAAGATTGCAAAGTGCTATATGATATGATGTGTTATTATTTGGAAGGAAATGTCATAAAACACTGACTTAGACCTCCACCAGAATCAGCTGGTCATGGGAACCACCCTAAAGCCTTCCTGTTGTAAAGTGGAAAAGCAGGGCTGGGGAAGTGGTGGAAAAGCAAATATATCAATTTTTCATAATGTTTTGGCCGTGAAGCATTCATTCTTTTTCATAACTGTACCTTGATGTCATTTGGAGATTTACCTGCCAGGTGCTGTGAGAATGGCCTGCAATCCCAACACAGAAGCTGAGAGGTCTCTCCAAAGACTTTCTGCTAGGTCCTTCCTTTTAGTAACTCTGTACATCCAAGGTGGTAGAGCATGCAACCTAAGTTGGCCAACTGGTTACACTGTTGGGACTTTGTTTCTTGTTTAAAGGACATAAGGATGGAGAAAAAAAATTGTTGGGTATTATTCACTCCATCTGAAGAGTTCTGATGGTCCAATGTATCAGAATATTCTGCTTCCAAGTCTTTTTTTTTTTTTACCTTATTACTGATTCTTAGTGCTTCCTAATATCCTTTCCCAAAATTCTTTTTTGCTTAAATGGGCCAGAATTTGTGTCTGTTGCTTGCAAACAAAAGGCCATAACTGGCAAAGATGGGTGGGAGGATGAACAGAAGGAAACTTGCAAGAGAGGAGGAAAGATGGAAGAAGGAAAATGAAAGATTAGAAGGATAGAAAAGGGAAAGTGAGAAGGAGAGAATGGATGGAAGGGATGAAAGAGAAGGAGGAAGGATGAAAGCATCAAAAATGTGGTGAGGCATAGCAACTCAGCTACTACCTAAGGGAAGTCAGCCTCATGCCCTGAGAAGAGAATACTGTTTTCCTCTAATGCTTAACATACACAGTTACAACTTAGTGAGATCTTTCCATTCATGGGAACTAGTGCTGCCCTGGGCCACCTAGGTCTTTTAACACCAAGGTTTCACCTCCTCAGGTAGTCTATGTTTGTGAAACCTTGTATGGAGCTGAAATTTGCTCCCTGTAATCTACACCTCAAAACAGGGCTCCTGACAACATTGCAAATATTTTAAGACTGAGAGAGACAAGGCAAAGATATCACAGAGAGAAGCCACCCAGGAGTGTTCCTCAGTGAGGTTACTATATTCCAGATTCTAGTCTTCAGCTTTGTAAGTCCTGACATTGTACTGTCTCAAATCCCATTCTCCATGCTTCTTCCTCTCCAATAATCTTATTTCCAAGTGGTGAGGACATTTCACGGTTGCTGTCTATGGGTTCTCCACCCCACTCTTTGCCTTGCTCTCTCCCTTTTGCTTTAGAGTCAAAACACCTCCAGTTCTTTCCAACATCTCCTACATGTCATGTTCTTGTCTGACCATATGCAATTTTCCAGTGAGCAATCCTACCCCACATTCTGGTTGTGGAGTCCAGCGGGACTGTTGCTGCTCGCCTTTGTAAACCATATTTTAATAAATATAGTCAAAGTTATGCTAGGCCTAGTATATATTAATCAGACTATAAACATCACCTAACCTATGATTTAGACCTTGAAAGCCCCTATATGGGTTGAATCGTGTGCCCCGATCTCCATCCGATTCATATACTGACATCCTAACCCCCAGTGCCTTCCTATGTGAACTTGTTTGGGAATGAGGTCATTGCAGATGTCATTAGTTAAGATGAGGTCATTAGGGTGGTTTCTAATCCAGTATGACCACTGTCCTCATAAAAGGGGGAAATTTGGAGACACGCGCACACAGAGAAAACACCATGTGATAATAAAGGCAGAGATTGGGGTTTTGCTTCTATAAATCAAGAAATGCCGAAGATTATCAGCAAAACATAAGAAGCCCAGGGAGAGGCATGGGACAGACTTTTTCATAGCCCTCAAGGGGATCCAACCCTTCTACACGTTGATCTAAGACTTCCAGCCCCCAGAACTGTGAGACAATCAATTTCGGTTGTTTAAGCCACTCAGTTTGTGGTACTTTGTCACAGCAGCAGCTCTAGCAAATTAATGTACCGTCCAGATATTTTCTACAAATCAGGTCCTCTACCCTGCACTGCGCAATTGTTTTTCTTTTTATACCCAAGGACAGGACTTCATTATTTGTGTCTCTGTATTTAATTTTGGTTTAGAATCTAGCCAACGGAAATCACCTAGAATCTTGATTCTGCCGATACATTGTGTCTGTGTCCCTTCCAGGTCTGTATCAACTGCAAACTGAATATTTAACTCCTCTGGGGTAGGGACTATGTCCTCCTTCTCTTGGGATTTATAAAGAGAATAATGAGTCAATGGTGCTTAGTATGGCATTGGCCTCACGGAAAGATATACATTCTGCCAGGCCGAATGAATAGCGGTGGTTTTATGATTGATGTCACTAACACGTTTATGTGGATGGCAGGTTTCCCATAGGCCATCCTAAGCCAGTGAGATGGAAAATCTTATCTCCTCCATTAAAATGGCTTGGTGGTAACGTGACGAAAGACCCACACTTTTATTACAACTTTATAAAAAATATCAGAAGCCACTGAAAAATCAACTTAGCCCGTGTCTTTACTGGCCTTCTTTTCACTTTGGTGGTGTGTGTTTGTTCTACCAAGCTAGCTAACTGGCTATCTCAAAGAATGGCTTGGCTGAATTCTTTACAGAGAAAAGTTTGGGAGTGCCTTTTGCCTTTTGTCTGTGTGTTGTTTTGAAATAACTGAACTGAAATTCTCCATTTGGCATGACACAGTTTTCACGTGTTATCCACATTTTCAGTTCACATAAATCTAGCTTTCTGGTATTTTGACACATAAAAGAAACAGCTTGGACTTCATTTTTCTCTCTCTATCCTGTCGTACCAGTAGTCACATTGCACCTGTTGACATATCATCTTGCATCTTAATCTTCATTAACTTCCTGAATGACCTGGGATCCACTGCTTCACCTGTCCAGGCACCTGGAAAATGAGGGGTCTGGGCTGGCTAACCTTCAAGGTCCCTTTCAGCCCTGACATTTTCAGATGCTTTGGGCAGGGGGGTATACGGTTGGAGGCAGAGGGATTTCTCATTATAAATATATGTTTTTAAAATGACAATTCTCTTCTTAAGAAAAGCAATTCCTGCTGGGAATTTCAGAGTTGACAGGGACAGAATTGGAACAGGTTTGGTCATCATAACTCAAATCTCTCTCGAAACCTTTTTCCTAATGTTTGTAAGTGAAAGATGTCAAAAGCATGATATTCACTGGTGTGAATTTTTATTGAATATCAAGAATAAATAATATATGACTTGGGAGGAAATTTCTATTAAATCTATTTGGGGCCTTATGTAGATAAAACTATTCAATTTGTGTTTGGCTTCAATACGGATGCAGTGTTAATATTTATCTATAAATAATTCATGGCTATTATTGTTACAGGTATCTGAAACAATATATGCCTTTGAAAGACATGTGGGGAGTCAGGAGCTTCCCCAAACCTCCAGAGAGCACCCTGGATAATAATTCTTCTGCCTGCATGTGGCCTGACTAGGCAATGCGAGCATTCCTTTGTGATTATTAAAGGCAGCGGCAGCCCTGGAGGAGAAAGACCACAAGGGGTCCCAGTGAGATGTCCTGGGCCATCGGTGACAGAGGAGCTGCAGGTCCTGTTAGTACAGGAACTTAATATTGAGCAAATGTGGAAAATAAATAAAATTAAATTTTGGCTTGCTCCCCAAAATCTAGCAAAATTAACATGTATGGCTGTCCCACTCTGCACCGGAAATATTAAATATGCCATCTCGCTAAAGCTCTGCAACAGCCCAGGGAAATACTAATTTCAGCTTCTTTGTGTACATCTGCTAGCAGAGTTTCCAAGGGCCAACGTGGGGCAGAAGAAGCCAGCATTTATTAAATATTTATCACATTCCAGACATTGGGATAGATTCGATTAACTCTCACAAGAATCCTTTGAGATATGAGTCCATTTGAGAGATAAGAGAACTGAGGTTATGTATCTGTGCTGCCCAACCCCTGGGCGTGGCCTGTTAGGAACCGGGCCGCACATCACTGCCTGAGCTCTGCCTCAGCCCCACCCCAACCCTGGTCCATTGAAAAATTGCCTTCCATGAAACTTAGGAACCAGGCCACACAGCAGGATGTGAGTGGCGGGTGAGCAAGTGAAGCTTCATCTGTATTTACAGCCGCTCCCCACCCTCGCATCACTGCTTAAGCTCCACCCTGACCATCTTGTCTGTGGAAACTGGTCCCTGGTGCCAAAAGTGTTGGGGACCGCGGATGTATCTCATTCCAACGAGAAACAGCAGAGTTGAACTTGGCTCTGTTAACTCCTGAGTCTAAACTCTTTCGGTTCTACACTGCTGCATCGTGGAATAGAGTTGGAATTTGATATTAAAACAACATTAACAACTCTAAAACCATATTGAGATTTATTAAAAATCCTACAAGCCTTCAAGGCATTGGGGCATTTGCCTAATAGCCTCATGTTTAAATGTATTTCAACAGGGCAAACTGTTTTCCAATCCTTCTTCCTGAATCCTTCAACACAGCCCAGGGCAGGATTAACCTGAGGGCCACATATTTGCTCCAGATGTCAATGAACCTTCTGGAATTGCATGCGAAATGATGTGTGTGTGTGCATATGTGAGTGTGTGTCCACAGCTCTCATTTGATTTTCAGAAAGTTCTCAATTCCAAAAATGGTTAGGAATTAACGGCACAGATCCGTAGGACTATTTTTATGAGGCTCCAGGCCACTGGTACTTTAATGACCCGTGAGAGAACGCACAATATGAGCCACAGAGGAGGTGGTTGCTTAAAATGCAGTGATGGTCCTTAGGAAAAATTCAAAAGAGATTCACTGCCAAACTTGAGGGAGGAGAGAGTCCCAACAAGCTTTACATGGATCAGACCATATCCAAATCCACCTCTTCTGATCCTGAGTGCTACGGTTAGGAAGGACCTTGACCAACCAGGGAGTAGTCAGAAGGGAACAACCACAGTGGGGCTGACATCAGGAAACCACGTCATGCAAAGAAAGGCTGGAGAGGCCAGGGGTGAAGGGAACTCTCACCACTGCCAGTAGGAGTGCAAATTGGTGGCGACTTTGAAGAGCACTATGGCAACACGTGACAATCTGAAAATGTGCATCTTCAACTCGGTAATTCTACCTTTTCATGGAGAAACTCTTACCCGTGTATACAAGAAGCCATGCGGAAGAGTTCATTATTGCATTGTGTAGACTAGCAGAAATGAAAAGAACCCCCCAAAAGAGAATGAAAAGAAAAGAAAGCCTATATACTTATCCACAGGGGAATGGATTATCAAAAAACTGAAATAGTCACAAAATGGAAAGTAGTTAAAATGAGCGAATTAGAGCTACATTTACCGATATGGAAAATCTCAATACAAATTCTAAAACAACGTTTAAAAAAATAAAAAAGTTGGCCAGGTGCGGTGGCTCACGCCTGTAATCCTAGCACTCTGGGAGGCCGAGGCGGGCGGATCGCTCAAGGTCAGGAGTTTGAAACCAGCCTGAGCAAGAGCGAGACCCCGTCTCTACTAATAATAGAAAGAAATTAATTGGCCAACTAAA
>CAUYRT010011673.1:0-24580 GCA_963574885.1 Lepilemur ruficaudatus
AAACCAGCCTGAGCAAGAGCGAGACCCCGTCTCTACTAAAAATAGAAAGAAATTAATTGGCCAACTAAAAATATATATAAAAAATTAGCCGGGCATGGTGGCGCATGCCTGTAGTCCCAGCTACTCGGGAGGCTGAGGCAGAAGGATTGCTTGAGCCCAGGAGTTTGAGGTTGCTGTGAGCTAGGCTGACGCCACGGCACTCACTATAGCCCGGGCAACAGAGCGAAACTCTGTCTCAAAAAAAAAAAAAATGTATTTCTTAAATAATAAGACCTTAATATCAAAATTACACCTGATCCGTGGGCTACAGAATGGGTGTTGTGTTAGCAGGCATGGCAACAATATTAATCTCCTTCTACAACATCTCCACCAGAGCTCTTGGGTGACCATGTGCATCAGCAATGAGCAGTAATATTTTCAAAAGAATCTTTTATTCTGAACAATAGGTCTCAACACTGGTTTTAAAATATGCAGTAAACCATGCTGCAAACAAATGTGCTGTCGTCCAAGCTTTGTTGTTCCATTTATAGAGCGCAGGCAGAATAGATTTAGCTTAATTTTTAAGAGTCCTAGGACTTTTTGAATGGACAATGAGCACTGGCTTCAACTGAAAGTCAGTAGCTACATTAGCCCCTACCAAGAGAGTCAGCTTATCCTTTGAAGCTTTGAAGCCAGGCATTAACTTCTTCTCTCTAGCTATGAAACTTCTAGATGGCATCTACTTCCAATAGAGGCTGTTTCATCTACATTGAAAACCTGTTGTTTAATGTAGCTACCTTCATGAATTATTTTAGCTAGATCTTCTGCATAACTTGCTGTAGCTTCTACATTAGCACTTGCTGCTTCCCCTTAAACCTTTATCTTATGAACACGGCTTCTTTCCTTAAACCTCATAAACCACCTCTGCTAGCTTCCAGTTTTTCTTCTGCAGCTTCCTTACCTCTCTCAGCCTTCACAGAATTGAAGAGAGTTAGGGCCTTGCTCTGGATTAGGCTTTGGCTTAAGGGAATGTTATGGCTGGTTTGATCTTCTATCCTGACCACTAAAATTTTTTCCCTATCAGCAATAAGGTTGCTTCACTTTCTTATCATTTGTGTGTCTTCTGGAGCAGCACTTTTAATTTCCTTCAAGAATTTTGCCTTTGCATTCACAGCTTGCTAACTGGTGTAAGAGGCCCAGCTTTCAGCCTGTCTCAGCCTTTGACATGTCTCCCTCACTAAGTTTAATCATTTCTAGCTTTTGATTTTAAGTGAGTGAAGTGAGACTCTTTCACTTGTACACTTGCAGGCCACTGTAAGGTTATTAATTGGCCGAGTTTCAATATTGCTGTGTCTCATGGAATAGGGAGGCTCAAGGACAGGGAGAGAGATAAAGGAATGGCCAGTCAGTGGAGCAGTCAGAAAACACACAACATTTATGGCAATTAAATTTGCCATCTTACGTGGATGCAGTTCACGGTGCCCCAAAACAATTATAATTGTAACATCAAAGATCACTGATCACCGACCACCATAACAGATAAAATAATGGAAAAGTTTAAAATACTGCAAGAATTACCAAAATGTGACACAGAGACATGAAGTGAGCACATGCTGTTGGAAAAAGGGCACAGACAGACCTGCTATACGGGAGATTGCCACAAACCTCAATTTGTAAAATACACACTATTTGTGAAGTGCAAGAAAGCAGAGCACAACAAAATAAGGTATGCCTGTAAAAGGCATCCAAATTGGAAAGAAGGAGTAAAAATTATCTTTTTTACAGAAACAGAAAAATCCATCCTAAAATTCATGCGGAATCTCAAAGGATGCTAAATAGCTAAAACAATCTTTATAAGGAGCAAAGTTGAAGATCTCACTCTTCCTCATTTCTAAATGTATTACAAAGCTGCAGTTATCAAAACAATATAGTACTGGCATTGAAACAGACTCACGGACCAATGGAATAGAATAAAAGAGCCCAGAAATAAACCCTCACATATATGACTGAATGATTTTCAATAAGAATGCCAAGACCATTCAGTCAGAAGAAAAGATCATTTTTTCAAAAACTGGTGCTTAGAAAACTGAATATCCACATGCAAAAGAATGAAGTCAGACCCTTATCTAACACCATATATAAAAATTAATTAAAAATGGATCAAAGACCTAAATGTAAGAGCTAAAGCTATAAAAATCTTGGAAGAAAACAAAGGGAAAACTTCATGACATTGGATTTGGAATGATTTCTTGGATAGACACCAAAATCACAGGCAACACAAGTAAAAACAGGTAAATTAGACCACCTTAAAATAAGAAACTTCTATGTATCAAAGGACACAGTCAACATAATGAAATGGTAACCTATGGAATGGGAGACAATATTTGCAAATCACCTATCTGACAAAGGGTTAAAACCCAGAATGTATGAAGAACTCACACAACTCAACAAAAACAATAAATAACCTGATTAAAAATGAGCAAAGGACTTGAATACACATTTCTCAAAAAAAGATAAACAAATGATAAAAAAGAAAAACAAGCACAGGAAAAGATGCTTAACATCACCAATCGTTAGGGATATGCAAATCAAAACCATAAGATATCACCTCACATCCATAAGGATGGTTACTATCAAAGAACAGATAACATTCCTGCTAGTCAGGGGCATTAAAAAGAAAAAGGACAATAACAGATGTGGGCGAGGATGTGGAGAAATTGGAACCCTTGTGCACTGTTGGTGTGAATGTGAAATGGAGCAGCCACTGTGGAAAACAGTATAGCAGGTCCTCAAGAAATTAAAAATAGAATTACCATATGACCCAGCCATCCCATTTCTGGGTTAGGTATATATCCATAAGAATTTAAAGCAAGGTCCTAAAGAGATATCTGTATGCCCATGTTCATAGTAGCATCATTCACAAAAGCCAAAAGGTAGAAGCACCCCAAGTGTTCAGCAACAGATAAACAAATGTGGTATATCTATTCAGTGGAATATCATTCAGTCTTAAAAAGTAAGGAATCCTGACACATGCCACACCACAGGTGAGCCTTGAGGGCATTATGCTTAGTGAAATAATTCAGTCACAGAAGGGCAAATATCACATGATTCCACTTACATGAGGCATCTAGTACAGTCAAATCCACAGAGACAGAAAGTAGAATGGTATTTGCCAGAGGCTGGGGTATTAATGGTATTAATGGGTATAGTTTCAGTTTTGCAAGATGAAAAAAAGAGCACTAGAGATTGGTTACACAACAATGTGAATTTATCTAACACTACTGAACTATACAGTTGAAAAGGGCTAACATGGTAAATTTTATGTTATGTGTATTTTATGACAATCTTTTAAAAATTCAAACATTAAGAGAATGGGATATTGTAATTAAAAGATAGCAAGGTAAGAAATTGAGCTGGACACTGAGAGAAGCTGGAAACAAGTGAGCAAACCCAAAAGCATTCTAAAAGCCAGGGCCCCAAGGCAGGAGAGCGGTTCCCATTTGGAGTAGTTGCCCATTAAGCTGGTGCCCAAATCATAAGCAACAGAAAAATGGATTTCCATTGTTCAAAGTCAAAGCCTGTCTCTGAGTGGGAGAAGAGATGTTTATATTCCATCTCAGGGAAGGTGAGACTCTTATAAAGTGGGCACAAAAAAAACCAAAAAAACCTTTTCCATGCAACAAATTGTTTTCTTCTCTTTTATATCCTACATATAAAATATATATATACTCTACAAGGTAAAATAAAAGTGAAGCTCAAAAATGTTAAGCAACTTCCAAGATTTACAAGTTGTCCCAGGACAACTTTCAGTCAAGAAGGGACCCAACTGGACATCCAACAGGGCAGTGGGGAGGAGCCATCGCTACTTGATACCTGAACCAAGCCTATGAAACTTCAAGTTGGGGAAGTGGAGTATGGACACCTGTTATAATATATAAAGCCATTTGAGGGCCTGGGACATGTTGGTTCTTTCCTGCGCACACACACCTGTGAACAAGCAATGGCTAACGTCACCGTAATGAAAGCTATGCATTATGTACCCACCATGGTACTCTGAAAAATGTTGCCTATAAAGTTATAAAGCCTCCTCTGTCATTTAAACAGATTGGAAGGAGATATTTTATGAGAGCATAGAAATAAGCTATATTTGAATAAGGAAAAAAATGTTAGAAGTCAACAAGACTAATTTTCTGCCTAATAGAGGAATCTCACCCACAGAAACTCTGACAGGTAGGTGCCTGCTATCTGCTTGAATACTGCTAATTGTAGGGGAATGTCACTGCCTAACAAGACAGCCCATTCTATTTTTGGGCAGCCCTGAAGAGCTGTATAGGAAGTTCCTTCTTATATAGAACCAAAAATTGCCTCCCTATAACTTCTACCTTTGGGCCTGAGCCTTATCTTCTTAAAATAGAGATTATTTAAAATTATGTAGGTGATTTAGGGTCACTTGAAAACACTCCTATCTACCACCTGAGGTAACATTATTTGCTTGGAAATACAGAAGTCATATGAGTGAGTAAACAGCTTAGTGAGCACTTGGGCACAAAGTCCTTGCCCTGAAGAAGTTCAGACTTTGGAGGTCAGATTAACAGTACAATTATTTTACTGGTGAAGGGTAACTAATGCCATGCTCAATAATTTTTGGTTGCATAAATATGCTAACTCTGAAAATGAACTGTCATCTTTGAACACAAAAAAGATAGCTTGTGAATTCGGTTTGAATTTCTAAAGGAAATTTCCTTCAAAGCATAAACAATATACTTAAAACCAATTACAGTCTCAACCAACCCACTGAAATCTCCAATTGTCAAAAATAATAAACTGTTCCTTTCTCCCCTCATTCCCAACAAATTAGAGTTAGAAAGTTTTCTTTAAACCTGGGTGAAAATTTAAACATGTAGCCATACATCCCATTTATTAAAGAGTTTTAATGGGTTCTATTTCTAAAAGCTTCCTCAAATCCTTTAAAGAGTGGCATACACACAATTATTATTTTCCTTTCTTTGATGAAATATTAATTGATAAAAATTAAAATTAGATAAAAAGTTGGCTTTTCATCTTTTCCTTAAATGTAAATTTTAAATGTCAAGGAACTAGTACTGCCAAGACCTGAGACGTGTTAGAAGTACAAGTGCTATGGAATTAGATTCTTTACATACTAAGAGTCTACTAAGTTAAATACATATAATTAGGAGGCTGTGCTTTGGGTCTGCAATAGGAGCGCACTTACAATTTGTTTCCATTAATAGTTCCAAACATTTTGCAAAAAAAAACAAAAGATCTCATGTGGCTTTGGTAGATACTTTGAAGACCCCTTATCTAAATGAATAAATCACTAGCAAACATGTTGAAGTACCAAAAAAAAGGTAGCATCCATCAAAATAAAATCATAAAATTACATTTAGTATTTTTTTACTCAAGCATTATCCTTCAGTAAAATCGACACTGGCTCATGCCTTCCAAAGCAGTAGTCCAACCCCTAAATCCTGGATCCAGTCCCGGGTGGCAAAGCCATCACTAAGCACCTGCCAAGCACCAGACCTGTGAAAGCACACCTTGCTTTCAAGAAGCAGACACTCTCTCTGACTTCATTTCGTACTAGCCAAAACACAGAAGTTCAGTAAAATTTTAATTAACAAATTCAAGGCTCAAATTGAGGTACTAATATAAAGTAATATAAAATCTTTTATCAGCCATAGTAATGAGAGTGAACTCAATCACAATAAAAAACATAGTTAAGTAAAAATATTTTAATTATAGTTTATCCAGAGATGTAGGTAGGAGGCATCAAAGGCAATTAAATATCCCCATAAGCTGAAAATTAACCACAAAGAGCCCAAGTATATTTCCTCACTTACCATCTTAGAGCCTTCAATTAATTTTATTTCCCCAAATAGTTGCTCACAACCTAGTCACATAGATTTTGCTCCATCTCAAAATAAGCCCGCTCCTTTGGCTGCTTTCAACATGTCAGGTGAAAAGGACCCAGCTAGCCATACTTGCCCAAGTGTATCAGATTTGGACACTTGATACTTGGCTTTATCCCAGAGCCTGTTAAAAATGCAGGCTCTTAGGTTCTACTGCAGACCTGATGAATCAGAATCTGCATTGGAACAAGCTCCCCAATGGAATCCCAAGCATATTAAAGCTTGGGCAGCAGTGCTTTGACTAATAGGCTCCAGGACCAGCAGCACCTGCCTCACCTGGGAATTTGTTAGAAATACATGTCCTTGAGCCCCACTACTGCATCAAAATCTCTGGGGCTGGGGCCCAGCAATTTGTGTTTTAACACACCCTCCAGGTGATCCTGATGTACTCTAAAGTTTTTGAGAACCGCTGTCTTAGACAAGAGGTTGCCAAATTTTTCTATGAAGGCCTGATAGTTAACTGAGGCTTTGTGGGTCCTCTGGCCACTGTAGCGTGCAGACAGCCACAGATGGTATGTGAGCAAATGTGCTTGGCTGTGTTCCAATGAGACTTTTCTTATGGACACTAAAGTTTCATATGTCATGTAATATCGTTCTTCTTTTGATTTTTTTCTAGCCATTTAAAATGTAAAGCCATTCTTAGCGAATGGGCCATATAAAAACAAGAAGTGAGGAAAAGTGGTCCCCTGGCTGTAGTTTGCCCACCCTGCTTTAGTCCATCAGATGATCTTTCCCCACTTCCCACTCCTTTTATAGGCAAGTCAGAGTCTTTAACATCATCTGCCCCTAGCCCACGGGATCCATGGAAATCGAGTGGTAAGCAACCTTGGATCTCAACAAAACAGTCATTTTTATTCCATCATTTTGTGGAAGCAATCTTGCTGAGAGGGCATAACAATCCCTCATCCTAATGCTTGGGGAATAAAGTGAGAGTTTGTTGAGAAGGTACACAATACCTGTAAGTTTTTCAAAAAAAAATTGTAAGTGTCTGGGATATGGGGGGCGGGGGGAGCAAATGAAAGAATCCAAAGGACTCCATGATCGAAGTCCAGCACATCTTTCTGATCTTACGGATTCCTACCTACTACCTCTTCCTATGCTCCGACTGAATGTGACCTCTGTCTCCACCTAAATCACAGCCTCAGCACCCCACCAGCCTCTCTGCAGCCCTCTCTCCAACAGGAACACTCCATTCCTCCAACCCCATGTGTCCAAAACCTACTCGTTTCTCAACATCTGGTACAAATGCAGTTCCTCCACAAAGCACTTCCAATCTCCTAGCTAAAAGTAATCCTTTTATTTCTATTACCCTAATTATCACATTCTAGGCTTTCTTTGTATAGATTTTTTTATATCCCTCACTAGACTATGAGCTCCTTGAGGACGGGAAGATCTTATTCATCTTTTACTTCATTTAGCACATTTAGTCCCCTAGCAGAGGGGCATCGTAGTTATTCCCATATTTTCTGAAATGATTTAGTTTTACAATATCATATAAATAATTACAGCAAGAACAGCAGCAGCAGCTAAGTGAGGAGCCATTATTTGGTGGGGCAGAAGTATTTCTTAGGTCCCAATTTTTGAAAAAAAGAAAAGTTTAACTAAAGCTAAGGGTAAAATGATAGGCTCAAATACCAAGAAGAATTTCACCAAAGAGAGGTCTATAAAACTGGGGTGCAGCCGCCTTTGTGCAGTCAGCAGGCAGCAGTTGTACCGTTAATACAAAGTACACTATTTTTCTTATTGTCTTATTATTATCTTCTTCTTTGCCATGCATTTTCTTTCACAGTTGTTGTTGTGTGAATGTATGTTTTAAGTTAACATTAAGCATTATCTAAACATTCAGGCTAATGTTTACTAGAAATGTGAAACAAACATGTCCATATTCATGGGCTCTGGGAGATCTTAATTTATCCTGAGACTCATTTTGCAAAGTTGATAAGTAAATTCCATAACTACTCTACCAAGGACTGTCAAAGTGAATATTTGGGCAGGACGAGGAACAGTTGTGTGAGGCACACGATGATTTCAGCTCCAGTACGAAGCAGGCATTCAGTAAGAAGTGGTAAATATAAGTGACAGTAGCCTGAAATTTTCTAAACAAAACAGGGAACTTGAGCAGCCGAATCGGTGAAATCCTGTGTGCCCTTAAGTGGAGCTGATTCGAATGTGCCCAGGAGGCCTTCTCAGTTCCTCCTGTAATAAACCACCTAACCTACAGGCAGACAGGAGTAGGAGAAATACATGAGTAGGCTAAACTCATGAGCTGGTCTCAGGGTAGAACTTAAGGGAAAAAACATTCTCTATATGAACAGAGGGGCTCAGGCCGTCTTCATTATGTTATGCATTTGAAATGCACATGTAATAACTAATAATTAAAATAAATAAATATGTTCCCCAATGGGGCATATTTAAACATAGTCATATCACCAATCTTTGTAAACATGAATAATCACAGACAGATGGAGTGCATTATGTTACAGTGATTCTGTTTGTTTTCATTTTATAGGAAGCCCTGAGGAATAGGTCTGGGAGAACTGTGACAAATCTGAGCCACACGACAGGCTGGAAAGGGAACTTACTCTTTCTTGGAGGTGCTTCTTCTTCTCTATGGCCTGGGTTTCAGCATTTGTTAAATGTGGTTCATGTGAATACCTGCCTCACAGGTATGCGGTAAGCATCAAATGAGATAAGGGACGAGGAAGATGCTTTGGGACCGCCACAGCTCTCTGCAAAGGAGAATCGTTTCTACGTGCAGACAGTCCATAGTCCACATCAAATGAATTAAGGGCAAGAATTAAAATCTGTTGACTAATTTCGGTAAATGCCATTCCATTTAAGCTAAGTGATAATATCTGAATTTCAAATTGTTTGAGAAAATTACTAATCGTTCTTTAAAGTAACCTCTGAAAAACTGAAACCTTTTCTGGTTCTATCAATGACAATCTGCCTAAAGGCACCCATAGAAGATGTTACACAGACACCACTATTGGCCGTCTCTGAGGAACATGTACGGTGTCGATCGAGCCACCTCCCTTAAACATCCATACCGGCCTTCCTCCTTATGACCTACCAAAGGAGTGAATTTGTGAATTACCCCAGCTTTCAAAAGTCCTATTCCCTTGAACCCCTCAAATCCACTCCTTAGCAGGTACTCACGTGTGCATACACACACAGACACACACACACACACACACACACACACACAGAAGTGGGGGCAGAGGGAGAGAGAAAGAGAGAAATATCAGGAAATGTAAAAGCACCATTAGAAATTCTAGCTAGGCCAGGCGTGGTGGCTCACGTCTATAATCCTAGCACTCTGGGAGGCCGAGGCGGGAGGATCTCTCAAGGTCAGGAGTTCAAGACCAGCCTGAGCAAGAGCGAGACCCCATCTCTACTAAAAATAGAAAGAAATTAATTGGCCAACTAAAAATATATATAGAAAAAATTAGCCGGGCATAGTGGCTCATGCCTGTAGTCCCAGCTACCCAGGAGGCTGAGGCAGGAGGATCACCTGAGCCCAGGAGTTTGAGGTTGCTGTCAGCTAGGCTGATGCCACGGCACTCTAGCCTGGGCAACAGAGTGAGACTGTCTCAAAAAAGAAAAAAAAAAGAAATTCTAGCTAGACTGGTTAATTGAAAGTGCCTTCCACATGCTAGTTACTTCTAGGTTTCTGAGTTTTCCCATCAATAAAATGTCAATAACAGATCTTTTTCCTCCAGCTAATACTTACAGATTAACATGACAATATTGAAGTACATAACCACGAATCTTAAAGGATTGTAACACTGCTGCACAAGATCCTTTCCACATATCTATAGCTATGTGTTAAAACCACTATTGAATTTGTCTTTAAAAGTACTAAAAGACCAGCACATACATTTTTTGAAAACGTACCTATCATAGGGGAATGGTGTTTGTAGTAAGTACTGTGCTAGTCCGGACTTCAGTGACAAGCTGTATGACGCAGCCTGCTCACTCTACTCCCCAGCCCAATCATGAGTTTCAATTTTCAAACAAACATAAAGAGAGGAAACTAGATAATCATGAGTTTTAATTTACACACTACAGAAAGAAATTTAATAAATTTGTGGGATAAATAAACAATGTTACATTGTCACAAGAAAAGAAAGAGCAATAGAACAGGACTAACAACTCAGAAGTAAATCTCATTATGTACAAGAATGTAATACATGATAGAGGATCCATCACTAGGAATGGGGAATGTTTAATGAATGGTGCGGGAATTACTAGCTAGCAATCTTACAGCCACATAAAATTTAGACAACCGATTTGAAGCATACAGAAGTTGACACCATTTTACATTTAAAAATAGAAAAATAAAAGCACAGAAAAACAAAAATCAAACATAATTGAAAATTCTCTGTACACTTAGAAGAAATAATATTTGGTGTTCAATAGATCAGTAGAGTAACCACAGTTGACATTAATCAATTGTACATCTCAAAATAGCTAGAAAGTCAGGCTCACTTTACTGCGATCCTGGATCCATGAGCCCGTGGTGTATTGGTAGCTCTCCAATGCCTTTAAAAATAGTTTTTGTTTTTTTTTTTTTAACTATTATTGAGGTGAAATTCACATAAAAGTAACCATTTTAAAGTAAGCAATTCAGTGGCATTAAATACATTCACAGTGCAAACACCACCTCTACCTAGTTCCAAAACATTTCCTTCACCACAAAAGGAAACTCCATACTCATTAAGCATTTACTACCCATTCCCCTTCTCTCCCAGCTCCTGGAAGCCACCGATCTGCTGTCCGTATGGATTTGCCTATTTTGGATATTTCATATAAATGGAGTCATATAGTATATGACCTTTTGTGCCTGGCTTCTTTCACTTAGCATCTTTTTGAGGTTAATCCATACTATAGCATATATCAATATTTCTCTTGTTTTATGGCTAATAATATTCCATTGTACACATATATTAGAATTCATTCATCCATGTTTCTTTTTACGGACATTTGGGCGCTTCCACCTTTTGGCTATAGTTAATAGCACTACTGAACATGGGTGTACAAACATAAGTTTTTGTTTTATTTTGGCTTTGTTTTTCTTTTTTTGGCTATTTATTTAGCTTTTCTAATTTTCAGCAGGTGGATTTGTGACAAATTTAAATTTTATTTGGAAAAATTGCAATATAAAAAAATTGATTCTGGACTAATAACTAATAAGAAGACATTTTTGGAGCATGAAAAATACCCAGTTGTAAGTTTGATAAACATTTGGAACCTACTTTGTTGATTCTTTTTAAATACTGCCCAAACTTTCCTTAGCCCTAAATACAGAAACAATTAGTACTGCAAAAAGCAACTCAGCCCCAGAGACATATGCTATACAAATTAATGTATGAAAATTCCCTTTTACACAAAAAAGAAAAACAAATAGTCTTCAGTATTTATCTTTTTATGTCTCCAGTTAAAAATATCTAGTTTTCTGATGTATGTTGCTCCCATACTAAAATAGTCCTACAGTGGCTCTAAGGACATTAACTATTAAAAGTTAGCATCTGATAAAAAAGAAATAATTTTTTTTATTTCAAAGTATTATGGGGATACAAATATTTTTGGTTACATGGACCGCTTTTATAACGCTTGCGTAATGGTTATACGTGTGTCCCGTCACCCAAAACAATGTTTTAATATAAGGAAGAGAGTTGAGCAGAAGCAGCCCAGACTCCTGGCCCAAAAGAGAAGCTTGAGCATGAGAATGATGAAAGCTAAATGTAAAATGTGAGACATTATACAGTTTGAAAGGAAGACGAAATGGAAATACAAAAATGGACTTGTCCAACAAAGAAGAATAAGACGGTTATGGGGCTGTACCAGATTACCTGGGTTCATCCCAAAATGTCTAGAAATGTGATGCAGAAGGAGGGAATCACAAGTGCAGAATCTGATTTCACAGTTTATCTTCTTACTATACACCTATGCTACTGAAATAGGTGCAGAGAGTTCATTTGAAAAGCACAGTATTAAACTATGCTCACTTTAATGGATTCCCATTTTAAAGTAAATAAAACTCTCTCCTATGCCTTTCAGTGTCTTAAATTGAAAGTCTTAGTGAGCCCAAAGCACTTAACTCACTGGATTATTTAGTCTTTAATAAGAAAGGGGACTGGTATAGTTAAATAAAACATTTGGCCCTTTTATAGCTCTCTGTGCCTCAATTTTTCCAATAATAAATCCCTTTTCATTTCTGTAACTGAAGACGCCATAGAGGATGTTTGGGAGAATCTTATAGTTGTGTACCACATATATTAGTAAAAAAGAGAAATGAGGCAAAATTCCTTTTAATATAAAAATTTTTTGTTCCCTACAGACTATAACTCCTAAAAAAATCTAACCTTTCTTGTGATATGCCCACTACTGGTTTTAAAGGCAAGAAAACATTCTTATCATTCTGATTAATATCCCAATAATTAGAAGGATCAATGTGTATCCTTCTTTTAGCAAATTATTTAGGAAAGCAAAAATACATTTTAATGAAGTCGGCCAGATTTAACAATAAATTAAACTTTACTTTTCATATTCTCAGGAGCCTATGTGCACAAGGGGTTGGATTAGGGAGGGATGCGTATTCCTGGGCATGCAGGACTGCTGGAAAACAGGAAGGTGTGGGTCAGTGGTTGGGAATCTCCAGAAATTGCTTGTCTTTTAAAGGAGTAAGATGACCAAGGCTCCTGGTCCATCAGTCTCAGTGTCTTTCTTCTCCCTATTCCAAGTCCCTATTTTCAGTCCTAGAGGTCAGTTGACCCAACTACTGGTCCCACAGACTACAAGAGCCAGTCACTGCTCCCAATCAGAACCCATCACCCCGCAGCCACCAAGAAAGCCACTGTTCCCCACCCAGGCTCACTCTAGGCTGTGCTCCCAGGACACGTGGGGTCCACCTGCACTGCCCTAAAACAGCTTGGTACCATAGTGATGGTGGCAATGAAGAGCTGGGATGTCCCTCAGGTGGCTTGAATCACCCTCCTCCTCCTGGGCACCATTGTTATTTCAGTCCAAAGCCACAAGAACCTACTCCCTTAACTCTTCAAATCAAGCTATGCACCCATTTCCTCCACTACCCTAAGAGTTCCCATAAGGGGAGAAAGTGCATCATACACAAAAAGGCTCATAATATTGTCAGGGCACAACAGAACAAGCTAGAACTGCCAAGTAGCTGAAGGCACTTACCATTGTGAAACATTATTCTAACAGGGGAGCTCCCCTCTGGCACAAGGGCCCCATTCAGGCAGCTGAGCATTCAGCACCATCCCCTCAGGATCAACATTTCAGAAGGAGCAGAGACAACCAGGTCAATTCCTGGCCTTCCAGTTTCCAAAGCCTCAGGGGACACTGGAGAATGTCTGGCGAGGAAAAGGCTAGCTTGACACACACCCCACACACCCTTCCGCCAACACCGCGAGACAGGACAGATTCTCCGCACTGACAGTGGAAGGGGGAGCTAGGACCGAGGAGGTGCCTGGCCACGCTGGGCACACCAGGCCCCATCAAATAAGCGCACCAAAAGCCGCAGGCACCGGAGGAAAGAGAAGAGGCCGGTGCCTTAGCTGTGAGCCATGGACTTCCCTAGAGACTCCTAGAGATAACAAGACCAATTGAACACCCTGCAAAACTAGGTCAGGATCAAAGTCAGATAAATCGCTTTTATTTCCAAGTAAAATATGTAGCTAAGGAAAATCCCTATTAAAATTGTAAAAGGGAAAAAGTTATAAACCAAGTTGACTTTCAGGCATGGGGACAGGAGATTTGAGACGAAGGTACCAATATGCTGCCATGACACCTCCTTTCTTGCTAGCATCCCATAACCACGCAAACATCGAGGCAACTAGCAAAGGGGCTGTGAAGGAACACGGTGAGAAGTGGTTTCAAGTCAGAGTACCTCTATTTCCCTAGTACAAAATCTCACCTCAAAAGACAATTCTGATCTTAGGGCACTGCCCAGAAGGAGGCAAATGCAATCATGGGCACTTTAACTTGACCTCAGCATGCGAACATTCTGAACGTCACAAGGTGAAGTCATCGCAGAATAACCCACGGGAACTTAAGGAAAGGGCTTGTCAGGAACCGCTCACAACTCAAGAACCTAATCACACGGGGACAGTATGTGATGATTATTGCTGTTAATAAAGTCACTTATACAATCCCATAAATGTCTTTGAGAGGACCTGTCTGCAATATTTCAAAACCAAATCAAAACACTAGCATCGATGACGATGTAGAACAACTGGGACTACCATACGCTGCTCACGGTAATACAACTTGGTTACAACCACTTTCAAAAACTGTTTGGCAGTATCTCTTCAAATTAAACATACATACACCTTACGACCCAGCAATTTCACTCCTGAGTTTATGCCAAAAGAAAGAAAAATATTCACAGCAGAAGTAAGCAGAATGGCCAAAAAACTGGAAAAAACTCAAATGCCCCTCACCAGTAGTATGGATAACATGCAGGCTATTCATACAACAGAATACTTCACTGCATTGAAGAAAAGAACTGCAAAATGCCAAATAATCTAGACAGGATGTGCAGCAAGAGAGGCCAGACAGTTAAGAGCACCTGCTCAATGATGCTATTTGTGCAAAGTTCAACCACAGACAACACAACTCAGTGGTGATAGAACAGTGGATACCTAGGGGTAGGGAGAGTCTGGACGGAAGACCAGGAAGCCTGCTGGGGTTCCGGAAATATTCTAAATTTTGATGTGGATGGTGGTCACATAGGTTTATATATATGTAAAAATCCACGGGGCCATACACTTAAGATGTGTGTCCTTATTGTATGTAAGTCAATACAAAAGTAAACTTTAAAAACAGCAAATCACATAGTGCATTAACCACAAAGATGGCCTGCCCCCAGCAGTAAACAGTACCTAAGTCCTTGTGGTAACACAGTGAGTCCATCAGAAAGGATCCTTCTCTCTAGAACCATGTACTGGAAAATAGACACAAGAACACTAACACATAATATTAACTAATAAATACAAAAGAACAAAGAGGGAACACATGAAAACCCAATGCAACAGTAAGGATACATGAAATAAAATTTAACAATAAATATCTCCACTATATACAAACATTAGTTTGGGTTTTGTGTTATACTATGCAATTAATCTATTGTATGCAAGCATGTATGGTAGATTTATTTCATTTTCTGGCATGAACCTTCCCTTAATTATGGTATTTGTTGGAAGACTGGGGATTAATTCTGTTAGCTCCACTCCTGGGAAGTGTCATCTGATAAAATAAAATGTGCACACATAAAAGCCTTCAGCATTTGTTGCGTTTAAAATGTATATCAATAAATTCTCATTTCATTAGTCCAAACTGACTAACAGCCATCCAAGCATGAAGTCAAGGAGTCATGAGTCAATTTCTGCTGGAGAATCCCGTTTGAGCCGCAGCTCACTGGCCAGTGGCCATTACCATCTGGGGAATGGTCTCCCTTGACAGGCAGCACAGAGGATGGAAACAGTAAGGTCTCTGGAGTGGACAAATGTGTGACCTTAGTTAAACAGCTCATTCCCCCGAACCTTCATTTTCTCATTTGCTGAATGGTGGGAAATAAGGCACGTGTTTACAGGGCTTCTATAAAGATAAAATAACAGCCACTGGACTCTATGCTAGCAGGCACCAGGTCCATATCATTTCATCACTGTGGGCTCAGCCCAGTCACACAGCAGCCAACCCGTCAATATATACTGTGATGGTTAATTTTGTGTGTCAACTTGGTTGGGCTATGGTACACAAACACCAGTCAAGACGTTCCAGAGAGGGTATTTTTTAAATGTGGTTAACATTTACAATCAATTGACTTCAAGTAAAGCAGATCACCCTCCATAACATGAGTGGACCTCATCCCATCAGTGGAAGGTCTGAAGAACAAAGACTGAGGTTTCTCAATTTGGAAGAAATTCTGTTTAAAGACTGTAACACATAAACCCTGCCTGAGTCTCCAAACTGCGTGACCTGCAGATTTTGGACTCAAGGTTGCAATGTCAACTCTTACCTAAGTTTTTAGCCTGCCCTGAAAATCTCAGACCTGCCACCCTCCTAATCATAGGAGCCAATACTAATAAATAGATAAATAAATAGATAACTATCTCTTGATGGACTAGATAGCTAGACAGGTTCTGTTACTCTGGAGAACCCAGCTAACACCTACATTGAATGGGTAAACAAACAGCACCCAGAACAGTAACAAGTTCACAGTAGACACATAACACAACGTGAGAGACTTACACCTTTTTTCCTCTTTACCTGGTTAATCCCATACTGTATAAAAAAGTAGTCTCTTTATTTTGCGTGTATATCTCATATTTTAATTATCAAAAATAGCTACAATTTATTTATCACCTGCTTACTATGAGTCAAGCCCTATACCAATAGGATTGTTTTATTTTAAGCCTTAGAACCACCCTGTGAAAGGAAGGAGATAATATTCATGTTTTAAGGAAGGAAAAACAGGTACAGAATTAGTTCTCTATTGCCACAGTGATGCTACGTAACAAACCCAAAATCTCAGTGGCTTATAATCACAGACGTTTATTTTTCTCACATATGAGTCTGCGCATCATTTGAAGCACAGCTGATCCAGGCTGGGCTCACCTGTTGGGCTCCAGATTGGGGTGGGTTTAGGTCTGTTCCTTGTTTCTTACATTGGGGCCCGGGATAAAAGGGCGGCAATGCCAGGACATGTTCTCCTCACCTGAGCACGAGCCCAGGCACCTCCTCCTGCATCACATTCGCTGATACAGTCATCCCTCGATATCCATGGGGCATTGGATCCAGCACCCTTGTGGTCACCAAAATCCACAGCTGTTCAAGTCCCTGATATAAAATAGCATACTGTTTGCATATAACCTGCCCACATCCTCCCATATGCTTTAAATCATCTCTACTTATAATACTTAACATAATGTAAACACTATGTAAACAGTTGCTATAATGTATTGGCTTTTATTTGTATTATTTTTATCATTATATCGATTCTTTTACTGTTTTGTTCCCCAAGGATTTTCTATCAGCAGTTGGTTGAATCCACGATGTGGAACTGGAGGATACAGAGGGCCAACTGTATTTCCTTAGCCACAGCAAGTCCTGCGCCCACACCCAAACTCAAGGAATTGTGCTCCAAAGAGCATGAGGTCATGGCCAGAGTGTGTACTTCTAGAACATAGGTTGAGAAACGAGGCTCAATTATTCAATCTACCACAAGTAACCTGTCCAAAGTCATAACGGCTAGGTAAAACCAGGACCCAGGTCCACCTGACTCCAGATCTGCCTGACTTTTCTAACTCTTCTGAAACAAACAGCTATAAAAAGGCCATGGCTCTCAACTCCACTAGTAAGAGTTACTGCAATTACCTGTATACTTTTTTCACCCAACTATGACCATTAGCTACACCTACTCACCCCAAATCCCACAGGCAATAGCACCCTATGATTATTAATAGGTGTGCCCTCCCTCAGGTGCACTGGGACAAACACTATACACTGTTAACTGTATCAGACCAAAAAAAAAAAAAGTTCACGACTCTATTACAGAATCCCACGAGGGAAACAAGGCAGATACTAAAAAATCTCTAATTAAACTAAGCTAAAAATCATCGGTCTTACGGTGCCTGAGGGCTAAACAATTCCTAGATATGTGAGATATTCTTATTGAAATTGCCAATTATTTCCCTATACATTGAGTTCTATACACTTTCACTCTACCCTTGAGTTCATACCAGAACAGAGGGACCCACAGTTTCAAATCTGCCCAGTAAAGACACAGAAGTGCTATGGAGGATGCCTGGCTCCCAATCCCAGCCGCAGAGGAAGAGGGGGAGGCAGGCCGGGCTCCGCTCCCACCACACAACATTCTCCTGTTCACCAGCCCACCAAGCGATCGGCAACCCTGGATGTCCCCCACCCCCCAGGGAAGGCCTCAGTCTACCTGCAGGATAAATGGTAAAAAAGCTGCAGGGAGGTTGTCGCTGGTCGATTATGCCGGAACAATCACATTTTAGTGGCTAAAACATGACATTTTTCTCCTATACAACCTTCTATTTAATAGATAATTTCAGTTACAAACATACCTATTAATAATTTCACCATGTGAGGCTAAAGAAGTTATTCTTAAGAAAGGAAAATGCAAAGACCACAGCCCATAAACATTTTTTTTTTCTTGGAAAGGTTCTCACATAAAAAAGAGATGGCTCATGCTTGGGCTGGACCTTTGGAATAAATCTTGGTGCCTCAGAGAATCCCACCCTCTCCCCTCACTACCTGCACCCCCAACCTCCTCAGGCTTCTCTTTCCTCCCTCCATCCAACCTTCCCCTCCACGGCTCACCGGAGTTTCCTTCCTAAAACTCTCACCCTCAAAAATACACATTACCCAGGAGGGCATCCTTCCAGGCTGTCGGCTCCCCACAAGGCAGGCCCAGCGGCCAGCACACACCTGACATCCAGCAGGTGCTAAGTAGTGTGTGCTCTTGGCTGAGTAAGCCTGGGTTTCCAGACTCGTCTCCTAATCAGTAAAGCCCTCCCTCCCTCACTCCGTATTTTACCCAAGTTCTCCTGCTGCTCCCCAAGCGTAGAATGGACTCTTTCTCCTCTACACCTTTGCTCAAGCTGCGCTCTCAGCCTGAAAGAACAGTCCCACCCATTTTCTACCTCCCAAAATCTTTATTTGAGGCCAAGCTCAAAAGTCAAGTTTCAAGCCCTCTCTGATTTGTCAATTAAAAAAAGAATTCTATCTCTGCTTAGAACTGATTTTCTAGTGCTTTGTACTACTGCTCATATGCCTGTTTCTCCCATTACAGAGAACTTACAAGCAGGGCCTTTGTTTTTAATTCATCTTTATATCTTTCTTGTGTGGAGCACAGTATTTCGCAGACAGCAATAAATAAAAAAATGTTTATTGAATCAACTATTATAGGCTGCTACAAAATTCATAAATTATGCTTCCATTTACATCAACCAAAAAAATAATTTCATGCTGTACATGCTACACGTTTAAGTAGAAGAAAATGTGATTACTGTAAGGGCTATAGCACCTGGTCATATCCCACTAGTGTAACAAAGTCTTGATTACGTGCTACCTTTCTATGCCCAGCACCCCAGGGAAGCAAGAGCCTAATGAAAAAACAAAGATTAGAATCCCATTTACACCCAAATCGCTAAAACAAACACATACCATAATGAAGAGGCTTTAATGGACTTCAAAATTCATATTTTATAAGTACACAATTGCTATTAGCAACTAAACACCTTCAATGATATGTCTCCTACAAGAAATTACATTTTACACAGCAAATTGTACTATATGATTTTTCCAGTATATTTTTATAAAAATGATTGTGGGGATTTATGAGACAAAAATTTTAAATACTGAAAAGATGGCTGACAAACGATTCTCAATAAAGAGGTTAATTCAGAACGCATGATCAAGTACAAAAGTTAAGCCCATAAGTTTATTTTTAATAAATATGTTAGAAAAAGAAACGAGAGTTAGATGATAAAGTGGCTGGCCACTTACACCATCCATGACTGAGTTTAGGCAATTAAAACGTGAAGGGGAATTTACTTAATTAAAATTAAGTACGACTTGTCTTATTTGATTAGCTCTCTCCTTCACACTCATGAGTCCCGGAACTAAATGCCCCAGTGCTGGTTCTTATACGCAGCTGTCATTTTAATGGAAATATACTTCAGAGAATCCAGCACATTTCTGTCCACCACCAATTGTTAATCCATGTCAATCTCATTTAACAACGAGAAAAGCTATTATGAACTTGTCAGCACTTTAATTTCCCTAAATGATTTTAATTGATTTTTTATTATTCGCTTGGTATTAACATCATCTCCTCTTAATAACAAAGTACAACAAAATTAACTGTCATAAATGCACACTATTCTTAAGTCCATACCTTTTAGAAACAGATTAGATGGGGATTTGTGTCTTCAATAGCCTGTCTCCAATTTGACTGCTGTGAAAAACAGAATAATGAGAAGCCGAGAGAATCCCCACCCCTGGGATTGGAGGAGGCAGGGCGCGTGTCAGAGGTGGCAGACGGCAGCCACTGCAGCAAAGCACTGTGCACGCGGACAGAGCAATGTGGCATCAAGCAACACATGAGCACACAGCATTTTTATTACTCAGAGACCTGAAGAGCATGATAACGGATAACAATGCCAAGGAGGTTTTATCTGCAAGGGCTCATTTTAACTCCCACAGCCATACCTACTTTCTTTTGGCTGCATAATGACAATAACCATCCACCAAGAAAAGCTAACAGTGATTATGTATTTGCTATACACAAGATATTGTTCTAAATGCTTTGCTTATATTGTTCCGCTGAGAACTCACAATATTTCATACAGTAGTGCTGTATTTCCCCAGTGAGATATGAAGAAACTGAGGTACCAGAGGTGAGTTAGCTTGCCCAAAGCCCAGAGTTTGAAAATGGTGCAACCAGGATACAAAGCCACGTCGTGGACTTAGACCTGGGTCCTTAACCATGAGGTAGAATTTCTCTCACCATGACCCTACCCACAGAGAAACGTGAGTCCTAGGGAGTCACTCAAAAGGCAATTAAGATTTTCAAAACATAGTACTGAGATGGGGAACCAGCTGACACTGCTTAACAGAGTGAAAAGCCCCTAACCACCCTGATAAAGAACAGGATGTGGAGACAGAACACCACTGGTTGGAACCAAGATAGCAAAGGAACTGGCCGCTTCTTGACCTGGCAGCTAATTATACCCTAGTTGTAATATATTAGCATGCTAAAAGAAACTCACACCAGCACACTGACAGTTCCAGGAGGAACCTTATAAAGTAAAGAAAGGGGAGGGTTCCAAGTTCTAGGAAAGGCATCACCCCTTTCTAAACGTTAACATGAATATCCTCCCCTGCTTGGCCTATGATCAAGCCATTGCTTAAATAAAGAAGTCAAGAAAACCCCAGGGGCTGTTCTCCTCATCAGGGAGAACTAGAACTAGCCTCTGCTCTGTCTGTAGAGTAGATCTTCTATATTTCCTGAATAAAACTTGCTTTCGCTTTACACTGTCGGCTCGCTCTTGTCTTCTTTCCTGCGCGAAGCCAAGGACTCACTTGGACCTTGAGTGATTCCCAGGGTTAGGAATTACTTTCCTGTGTCAGTTCTAGATATTTAATAAAATGTTTAAATAGCTTAAAAGTAGCTGATGATTAGTAGTTCTTCTTAAAGGACAATCAAATGTTAGTTTAAAATACTTAAATTGAATATATGTGTTAGCATCAAACTCACTTTCACGTAGTCAATGAAAATATAAGCCTTACATAAAACAGAAAATACAGGAACTTAACCAGAAATTCATTAATTGATCAATCATTAAATGAATAGAGCCAGAATCAGTATATTTCAAATTCTGTCCTTAAGGAAACATCAATTCCACTGACTCCTGCAAAGTAGGAAGGGTCAATAGCTTCTTGTGTCAGAATAATTAAGCACAACACTCCAATTCTAGGTAAACTGCAGAAGTGAATTGATCCAAAATCGCCTGGTTGACCCAAACCATTCTATGGCCCAAAGGCAAACCAGGCATCTCTCATCTCACTGTCCTCTTAGCATTAGAAAAAGGGCCTAAGATAGGGAGCAGGAATGAAATTATTTCGTTTGCAATTCACTCTATAATGGAATCAGCCTTACTAATGGAACACATCTTGCCTGACAAGACAAATTTGATGCAGGTTTATCTTTCTGAACAGAAGGCAATGTGTGTGCCCTTTTTCAAAGGAAAAACAGCCGCCCAGCAGAGATCTCATCGGCTTCTCTACTAATACTCACTAATCTTAAAGTGACTTCCATGCTTTCTCTATTCCCTCTCAGTGCCCAAAGTATAAGAATTACTTCTAGATAATCCAGAGATAGTTCCTTGACTGATGGCTACTGGGCATTGCCACAAATGATAGAAATGGGAGGACAAATGTCACAACCCTCCCCAGTGGCCGGACCAGCACTGCCCACAGGAGCAGGGCCAGGGAGGAGAGGGCAGCGCCAGCGCAGCCCATCATCTCCACACAGGGGCGGCAGCAGCTCCCTCTCGTTATTCCCTGCACACGTGGACTTAAACTTTTGTTTTTACGTTGATAGAATGACTTGACTCCACACCCGCACAATAAAATAAATTCAGCCTACTGGGATTTTGACCTGGGCCAGATGCAACAGAGCACTGCACCTCTGTACTCAAGAGTGAGCAGCTACTGCTTGATTGCAGCTCACTCTCAAAGCTTTTCAAGGAAAAGGAGATCAAAACAAATCCAGAAAGCAAATGAAAGCTTGAGAATAAATAAATGTGTCTGGACAAGATGGCACAGACTCAATTCTCCCTGCTCCTACATGCCAAGTACAACCATAAACTCTAGAATTAAATGCAGAGTAAACCAAAGGAGAATTCTGAAAAGGTGCGAAGAGGAAGGTAAGATGGTCAGGGACCTGGGGCTGGATGAGCAGGGTACCTTACAGTCCTCCACCCAAAAGCAGGAAGCAACCCAGGCCTGGCATTTCCTGATGCTCAACTCAGCACCAGAAGGTGCCCAGGTAGCCCATCCCTCCCCTGAATCACATGGGAACCTGCTGACAGCATCATGTGAGCCAGACAAGAGGGACTGATGGGGAGTCCTGCAGACAGTAAGCAGCCCTGGGACTCACTCTGCTCCCCGTTGGATAAGATACTAACTTCCACTGAAAACCACTAGGGAAGGGTGGGGAGAGGCAGGTCTAATGGGACTCCCACCATAAAAAGTGTCTGGGAAGTCTCCTGTCCGCACAGGCCTATGACTCCCCTGCCCAATAGAGTCACCAGGGAGCCAGACAACCCAGACAAGAGGGATCCTCCCACAATAAGTACCCAGCCTAGAAAGTGCTCTGCATCCCCAAGGCAGGGGGATCTCATCACAAATGACCTGGCACAGGAAGCTGCTATGTTCCTGTGGGCTGAAGACTCTCCTTCGCCATCAAGAGGCACTGGGGAGTTGGGAAGCAGCATTAAGGGCAATCCCAACACAACAAGCAGCTGAGCACAGAAAGCTTCAGAGATCCTGTGGGTGGGAGACACTTCCTCCATCCAGAGGTAAAAGGTGGCCTGGCCTGTGCAAGCTACTTCCACCCTTAAGGCAGCACCAGCCAGGACCAGTGGGAGCCTCACTGCACCAGATACACCAGTCTTAACAATTAAATTATCATTGGAATCACAACCCACAAAAGTAGGCCAGGATCTGTGTATACTAAACTTAAACAGGGTGACTGCCTTCTAAAATAAAAGATTTAAATAGGACTCGGAAACTTCTAACAGAATAGACAAAATGTCCAGAAAAAAAAAGGTCACAAATCACTCATTATACCAAGAGTCAGGAAAATCATGTCTTGAATGAGAAAATACAACTGACACCAATACCAAGATGAACCAAATGTTGGAATTATCTGACAAGGATTTTAAAGTAGCCATGTTTATAATGCTTCAATAAACAATTAAAAATTCTCTTCAAATAAATAAATTAAACTGAAAATAGAATAGCAAAAATTTTAAAAACTCAATAAATGGGCTCAGTAATGAAGTGGAGATGACAGAGGAAAGAATCAATGACTTTAGAACAAATCAATAAAATTTACACAATTTTACCAACAGAGAGAAAATAAACTGAAGGAAAAAAAAATGAACAAAGCCTCAGGAACCTATGGGACAATAAAAAAAGGCTTCAAATTTGTATCTTTGTGGTCTCAGAAGGAAAGGAGTAAGAGAGTGGGCTAAAAGAGTATTTTAAGAAATAATTGCTGAAAATATCCCAAATTTGGTGAAAGACATAAATCTACAGACTCAAGAAATTGAGTGAATCCCAAATAGGATAAACTCCAAAAAATTCACACCAAGATACCTTATGATAAACCTCTCAAAACTACTACAGAGAGAAACAACAGATAATCTATAAGCAGTCAGCCATTCAGACCACTCACCTGAAACCATGGAGGTCTATAGACGCAGAAAAAGCATTTGACAAAATTCAATACCCTTTTATGATAAGAATGCTTAACAAAATAGGCATAGATGGGGCTTACCTAAAAATGATACAAGCCATATATGACTAACCCACAGCCAACATCATACTGAATGGGGAAAAATTGAAAGCATTCCCACTTAGAACTGGAACCAGACAAGGTTGTCCACTATCTCCACTTCTATTCAACATAGTGCTGGAAGTCCTTGCTAGAGTAATAAGACAAGAGAGGGGAATTAAGGGTATCCAAATGGGGGCAGAAGAGATAAAACTCTCACTCTTTGCTGATGATATGATATTATATCTAGAAAACCACAAGAATTCAACCAAGAGACTCCTGGAATTTATAAATGAATTCAGTAATGTCTCAGGATACAAAATCAATACACACAAAGCAGAGGCATTCATATACGCTAATAAGGGTCAAACTGAGAACCAAATCAAAGACTCAATACCCTTCACAATAGCAACAAAGAAAATAAAGTACCTAGGAATATATTTAACTACGGAGGTAAAAGACCTCTACAGGGAGAACTATGAAACACTGAGGAAGGAAATAGCAAAGGATGTGAATAGGTGGAAGACCATACCACACTCATGGGTTGGCAGAA
>CAUYRT010011674.1:0-43258 GCA_963574885.1 Lepilemur ruficaudatus
ATGATAATGGAAGCCATAGAGAAATTTGTTAAAACATAAGATGAGAAGTGAGTTCAGGACAGACTCCTGAGGTTGCTAATAATAAGTCAAAGGTAAGAGAAGAGGAATTTAAAAGAGATTAAGCAGATCAGAGAGGTAGGAGAAAAACCCAAGAGAATGTGGTATTATAGAGGCCAAGGGAATGGAGATTTAAGGAGGAAATGGTAAAAAAAAAAAAAAATGTGAAAAGCTGTAGAATGGTCCATTAAAGGAACTGAAAGTATCACAATGTTTTCGTAAGTGTAGTCAGGACAAAAGTGTAGTCAGGACACCGTGATCCAACGGTGTTATGGGAACATTCTGTAGGTGATAAGGATTGATAGGGAGGGTAGCCTCAGTTTAGAGAGACATTACAGACAGATAAGGTGGTTGAGAGTTTATGCAATGGTTTTGAGCCAGTATGGGTTTTCTGGGAAAGAAGCAAAGCTATTATTTTATGAATCCTAATCATTAGGATCAGATGAAAGGAGAAGGGGACAGATGATAGTCATACTAAAGGAGGTGACAGTTTTATTGGCCCAGGTGTAAGGTGATCACTAAGTGTTGTAGCATTCAAAGAGGTAAATCTAACAGAGTTTTTGGAGAAGGAATTCCAGTATTTGGTGAGTGTTTGAATGAGGGTCCAGAGAGGGGAACAACTTAATAAGACTCAATTATTTCAAAAAAGCAAAGTAAGAAACTCATGGCCAAGAAGCAGAATTGGGGAATTTGAGAGTGGAAGCTGGTATGAGAAGAACAGCAGTTTACCTGATGAATATTTAAGAGTGCTTTCTCTGTCCTCTGAGCTGAATCCTCTGATAAGTACTGAACATGGATTCCTGAGGAGTTAATAGTTAAGGTATGCTAGATTTTTAGGTAGTAATGGGGTCTCCAAATCAAAATGACTTGCAAGCAATTAAAAATTTGAAGCTGGAATCTGAGTAATAATTTCAGGGATAGAGATACGAATTTGAGAGCAGTAGCATAGAGATGAAAGTTGGGTCATGTATTGATTCACGAATAGCCTAAACAGAGGAAGAATGGCATTTTTTTTCTTGTGTCTCTGTGTGAATTTCCGTGTGGTATTGAAGGCAAGTATACTGAATATTCATTTCAAAGTATATTATCTGTTCCAGATAGGGTGTAAAAATGATGTCTTGATCAGCTGTCATCAAATATCTCATGGCACTTTTTTAGCGTTAACACTTAGACCTCAGGGTCATGACCACAGTCTACCGTAGGTCATTGTTTCTTACCTCTGGGAAATTTTGACAGGTTTCTTAGAGGTCTGGAATTATTTCTGGTCTAAACTGTCTACTATTATTAGACACCGTTAAGTATCTGAATGCTCTTTCATCTTTGCACTGATAATTGAACACAGTAACAGAAACTCACGGTTTTGCTGGAAATGAGCAAAGGCAAGTTTCTATTCATGGTTCTAGGAATTTATTCCTCTTCAGCTTTTTGGTGCTCTAGCATCCTACTGCCTGTGATTTATGGGACAAAGAGACCAAGGCCAGTCTTTGGTGGTCACTCATGGGTTTTTTGTGCCTCCTCGGGCTTTCTTCCAGATCTTAGTGGGAATGATAATTGTTTCGCATGTTTTGGAGAAAAGAAAAATATTCCAGATATTTTCCAAACATTATTCTTCTGAGGATATAGACTTGGCTAGTAGAGTTTGAGTCATAAAGAATGATCCTGCTAGCATAGCACATTTGAGCCACGTGAGTATATACCCTTGAGCACAACAAATACCCGCTCTCGGTATAGACCTGTCTTTGTCCTACATTTGTTTGTGTTTCTGTGCGTTGTGCTATACGTGCACATACCAGCTCTTTATGCCCATTCCAGCCTGTATACAACTCTAGCAAACCCTCAGTGTGTTTATCAGATATAGTTACTGTTAACTGTAACAGCATTCAGAGGGTTATGTTTCCTAGAAAGGTTAATAGTTTAATATGACATGGGTAAATTTTCAGTGCTACATGGTCTAGTTATCCTTGTCAGTATTTATAAGTCTCTGTCTAGTTTAAGTTTCCTTACACACTCAAAGTTGATAAAGTAACTCTTCAAGTTCCTTGGGCCCTCAGTAGCAGAGCTTTTATCACTGGCACCTTTTCTGCTTTGCCAGAAGAGCAGGGGCAGGGAATATTTTACCTTAGTATGTTCTGTTCTCAACATGTAGGTATATTGCTTACAGCAGTGGTCCCCAACCTGTTTGGCACCAGGGACTGGTTTCATGGAAGACAATTTTTCCACAGATGGGGGTTTTGGGCAGTGGGGGGAGCAGAGTCCAGGCCGTGATGTGCACCCCAGTTCTTAACACTACTGCTCCATAGCCCAGGGGTTGAGGGCTACAGGTTTACAGGGTGCAGGAATTTACAAAAACAAACAAACAAATGAACAAAAAAAGACAAAAATAAATACCCCCAAAATGGTATCACCTACATGGGTAATGTTAATCCCCATAATACTGCAAGCAAGATCTCTGTTCTGTATATCATATTTGTTCTTAGACGTTAGAGTTAAATGATTTTGACTCTTGCAAAATTTAGTCATAGGTTGCATTGAATTGTGACTATAGAAGTAAACAATTTGAACTTCTATGGGAAACAAAAAGGAAGACTATTTTAAACATGCTATCTTCTACAAGAGGTATTTAGATTACATCACATGATTGTATCTCCCTTTTTTATTTCTATATCTCTAATAAGTGCTAATCTCATCTAAAAATAAATCCCTTTAAAATATACTAGTAATCTGAGCCTTCTGAAGGCTCAAATCAATGTAGACTACTTTGAAAAAGAAATCTGTAACCAGAGTGATTAATATGCATTTAAGTTTCTTCTTTAGGAAAATTCTGAGCTTATAAATTGAATTTACAAAAAGAACACCCATAAAAGTTATGGCCTATTAATGAGATAATTATGTATACTATCTTGTGAGAAATGTGTGTATGTATATATAAATTTATTAATAATTTGTTTTCCATTGGAGGTGCTTAATAAAAAGGAAAAACACATTTCTCTTAATATCATAGTAAACAAATGTTTTTATTATGTATAGGCCACTCTGATATGTACAGGGAATTCCAAGTGTAGGAGTCTGTGTCTCTGAAGGGCTGAGGATTCAATTGAGAAGGATCAAAGAATGCCTAAAAGAAAACTAATAATTCCAGAAAGCATAGCCAAGCTTCCATATAAATATGGCAGATGCCAGCTATTAGAGGTCAGTTCCTGAACTGATTAAAGATGACCAGAGTGTTTTAAGAAGTCCTTCAGAAGTAGAATTTCTACTGTTCTTAAAGAATTGTTCTTAGAACTGCAGAGATCAAGAGGAAGGACTTTCTCCATTGAGGTCACTGTGGTCAACAGAGTCTCACTGGTATAACTTCTGTGGTGTTTTCATGGTATAATAAGTATCATTTTGGCTGGAGCCAAGTTTTTGTAAAAGGCTGAATCTGGAGGTAAGTAAGGGTCAGGTCATGGGAGGTGTTGCTTGAATTGCAGGCCAGATCTTTGCCCTGTATCCTGTACACAGTAGTGATCCAGTTCAGGTCTCTGTGCAGGGAAGTCATGTGTGCACAAGTGTCTGAGATGGGAGAATGGAAAGACGTGTAGGCACAGGCTAGTGAGGATATCACCACAGATACTGCAGGTGTCCAGCAGTGAGGGTCCACATGAGGTTGTTGGCAGTGGAACTAGAAAGAAAGAGGTGGACCTGAGAAACATTCCTAAGGCAGAATTAACCTGACCCCAGTGCCTGACTGGATTTGGGAATATCGTTGGAAGGAGCAATAATCGCTTCATCAGGAAACTCAGTGGAGCCATCTGTTGCAGTAGATTAATCCCCATATGCCATCAGTCTGCAGATCTGAACAGCAAAGCCAATATGGCTTAGACAGTAAAATTTTGTCTTCTGTGGTTGATGAACTGCCCCAAATGACCTGATCAGTCTTGGGGCATTCTGCTTCCTCAAGACCACAGTGTGGAAGTGGGGTTGTTGAGAACTTCACATGTTGACTAGAGATGACAGATACCTGGGGGAATCCCTTCTTCCAAGGGGCGTGGCTTTATCATCGCATACCCCGAACGTGTGGGTCAAAATCTTTCTCCGTCTCCCTCTCCCTCACCTAGCAACAAAATACAAACGTGCCAACAATGGCCACCTTTTGATGAGTTGTATGGAATTGACAAAAATAATTACTGTATGTGGCCCTCCATAGTGCACCCCTTTGTCAAAGGTCTTTTAAGCACATCATTGGGATGTTTCTTTTAGTAGTGCCATGAGCCCTACAGGCATAATTTCCCAATACAACATAAAGAAAAGAAAGTTCTTTAAATTGGATAAGAAATTGGATTTTTGCCCATTTGGATAGGGGTAGGTCAGTGTTAGTACGAATTACTTTGAGTATGTTAGCCTAGAATAAGTAAGCAAAATTTTATACATAAATATCACTTATACGCCACTTACATTCAGTTTCTGCTGTGGATACATATATCCAGGGCTGCTTCCAGGATCGTATCCATATTCATTGGCCAATGTAAAAGCAAAATGGGATGGAAATCTTCATTGGAAAACACCTTGTATCTTGACATCTGGTGTCCAAACATGATGTCAATATTGATATTTTCTCAAGGGATAGCAGATTTCAGATTGGTAAGCCAAACATGTTTAGAGATCAATCCTCTTCTCTACTTCATTCTAAATACTGTTCTGCCTTGAACTGTTTTCTTAAAATGGAGAATATTTTAGAGGAAGAGATGCTCCAAATGGCAACTATAGACACACATCAAAGGATAGGGGATGAAGGGAGATTACCACCTTTCAGGAAAGTACATTCTTGCAAAGACTTCCATTTTTTTTTTTTTCTCTCCAGGTGAAATAAAATACATCTAAAGCATTTTCCTGGATCACATATAAGTGACAAACCCCTTATTCATTTTGTTAAAACAATGTAATGTGAATAAATGAGAGGTGAAGAGAGGATTGGCTTATATTCATTCAATTACTCCAGCCCACCAAAATGCATGCTTATTTTCAGGAAGAGGCCTTACTAATTCTATTTATCGGTTTACCAGTTCTTTAGGGGTGGGTCCTTCTCCAAATTCTTTTTGAGAAAATGAACAATTGAATGAATAAGTGGATAAAAACCTGAATAAGCAAGATTCTCTGAGGGCAGCATACTATTTAAACAAGCAACTCGGTCCTGTTGTGAGAGACTAAAATGTATTAGGTCATAATGATGGTTTATAATTACAGCTGACCACGTGTTATAGGTGTTTATCCATATTAAGCCATTTCATCCTCAAAACAATGCTATGAATTCGATGCTATTTTCAACCCATTTTGTGGACGAGAAAATTTGGGGACAGAGATATTAAATAATTTGATCATAATCACATAGTTGATAAGTTATAGAGCTGGGATTCAAATCCAGAAATTGGCTTGTGAGCTGAAGCTTTTAAAAACTTTGCCACAGTATGTGCTATTATAGAATGGAGGGTTCCTAAGTTAAATGAAAAATTCTTTTCTATGTGTTTTCAGATAGATTTTTGATAACAAAAGGAATTAATTTTTTACTTTTGAAACATTGAAAAGAGCCACAGGTGGAGCCAAGGATCTCCTTGACTCCGTGTTGTGTACTCAGGGCTTTTCTAATTCACACCAAATGAGCATTTCAGTTTAAAAACATTTTAAGATATTTGGCCGACTAAGCGTTTCTAGTTAAATTTGACTCTCTGCTGGCCACGTGTATTGGGTGTACTCTGTGGATCAGTCAGTTATCAAGCCAATTAGCCAGGCATCTGTTAACTCTTCAACAGAACAAAACATTCTAGGTTGTGATTTTAATATTAACCTCAAAAGATAGGACTGGGAAGGTAAACATGCTTCAGGAAGGCCTATGCATCACCTGTGGTCTTTTGTCTTCTGTTATCATTGCATGTATTTCAGAATATGGAAATACTTCTGGCTTAGCATTAGTTACAGTTTTGCAGAAAAAATACTTAATGTCCTGACTGGAAAGCTTCTACAGCTGCCCTGTAAATTGTTACTCAAGCCTACTTAATTGACGGCCAATGAAGGTAAGAGACCTTAATTCCCATTCCTTTGAAGAGAGGAGGCATGGACAATGAAGATAATGGGCTTTCTGATGAATTTGTTATCCACAATAGATTGAAGGTGGCCCCAAATATTTCTGATCGTATCTTTTATTTGCCTGTGTAGAGAAACTTCTGGAAACATCATTTGACTTTCATTTTGTATTTAATATTTTTTTTATAAATTTCTGCTTGTAAGAGTCTCTGCAATTTCTCTAATTTTCCCTCTCGCACACATGTAAGTGTGCACATACGTCCTTAAGCATGTGCACAACCCCCCCCAAACATCAGAACTGTATGATATTAGGAAGTCTTTCACTTCTCTGATTTCATAACGTTAGGTATATTGTAAATGCATTAAACAAGGAAAAGAGCTAAAGATTCGTATATTGGTGTGATTTTTTTTATTATTATTCCTAATAGGATTTTGTGGAGCTGAATGCTGAGCCAAATTATTTTGCCACTCACTCATGAGCCTCAAATTCTGACAGAACCTACAGGGTTCTAGTGGATGTGTTCGCTGGTATATCATATGTCCCAAAGAAACCACAGTGACCCGTGTCAATGGCACGGCTGTTCTCAGAAGCCTTGGTTGTTGACCCCGGGCCACCCATCTTCCCTGAGTGCCTACATATATCTCTCTCTGAGAATTTCTAGTGACCCACTGTTCACTCAAGTTCATTGAATTTACAGCGATCACTCCTAACCTTAACCATGGAAGGCAAAGAAAACAAATCCCACCAATTTCTTTCATTTTATGCTCTACCCTGGAATTGTACAAATCTGGAGAGTCACAATTTTTGAAGATGCTGTCAAAATCAACTAAGTATACTAAATATCCAAATGCTTCAGGACTAGAACTTGCATAAATATTCTAAACTTTTGAAAATGAAAGCAAACCACCTATGTGTATACATACATACATATGTCTGGATAGTTATATGAATATTACTTATGTTTATATATGTAAACATATATGGGTACATTTGTAAGTTTTTACCTGAGCAAACTAGAACACAGTACCAAATGAGGCTAAGGTTGCAGACTCAGTTCCTGTGTAGCCTGCTTAGTTAATTCTGTTCTTTATCGATAGATTGAACCCCTCTTGGCCAAATCTCATATGATAATACAGCTGGTCCAAAAAGGGACAGTGAACGAATCACTGCAACTCACCGCACTACTGGGAAAACAAGCAAGCCTAGCAGGGCAGATCCATAATATATCTGTTCCTCTGAGGGCAAGTTTAATTTTACTCTCAAATTCAATGTGATTTTGATATTACTATGTGAGTCTTGTTAAAATATGTAAATAGGGCATTTGCTAAACTGTCTTTATTTAGTGTTCTTTTAAGTGATCATAAAATTTTAATGACTATTATTACTGATACTCTAATAAGTACTTCAATGAATTTTTTGATGGTTAAATATAATTTGTATGTTACTCTAGAATCTCAATATGGGGATTTTAATATTGAAGCATTACTGTAAAATATTCATGCCGTCACCCTTCCATATTGCTGTACCATAGAATAAATGCATGTTGATTTGAACTTAAATCTTTCTGACATCCAATGGTTTGGGTATCACAAAATCTTATAATGCATTAGCCATTTAGCTGAGGGAAAGTGACTTGCATTTTCAGAGTATTTATAAATTGATGTTAAAAACCATTTTATTCAAGCCAAGCAGGCTCTTGCTTTACAGTCTAATTTTGGACATATATGTGGGTTACTTAAATAGAGAGATAACATTAATCTTTCAGGAGCAACAAGTGCTGGGTGGGGTGAAGGCCAAGAGATTAGCATTCCTGTTATCAACATGCTATTGTTGGACTTAAGTACTGCAATATACGATCTTTGCTGAATGTCCAGATAATTTGGATTCTTTCGAAACCTGCTATATGGCACTATGTTTCCTCACATTGTAAGTCCCCTACCCCCAACTTTTTTTTTTTTTTTCCCTAAAGACAGACCAGCAACTAGTAGGAAATGTTTCATCTTCTATGTCTGCGATTAGCTTGAGGCCAAACAAAGCAGCTCATTATACTGTGTTCATGCTGCTATTTATGTAGACATTAGGCACAGGAACAGGTTTTTAACAATGTGACTGCTTGGGCTTTATGTTACACATCATGAAACATTTTGTTTATGCTTTATAAATAGTGTCACCTATTTATAACCTTAAGGCACTGTTCTTTTAGTGGCATTCTCAAGTGGCCTTCGGTTTGGTTAACATCAGCCACTCATAGACTTCTGTTCTATTGCTTGAGGAGTTAAATGTGAACATGTGAGGTTTAAGTTGGCCAATCTAACGAAACTCTGGGAAATTGTTAGGGTAAGGGAAGTGAAGATGTAATCGACATCATAAAACAAACATTGAAAGTGTTGAAAAGAAACAGATCGGATGAGTTTTATATTACGAAAACGTCATCTGACAGATGCAGTACAGTAGTTTCATTTGAAAAGATCTCTACGTACACTGAGAGTCTTATATTCCATTAAAGGAGGAAAAAGAAGAAAAAAACCCGAGGTGACAGGAAATTCCTATGGGGGAAGAAGAGCTGTCTATGCATATCTCAGGGACTCTTTGGGGGACATTTATTCTCATCTTGGAGGTAGAAGGAAGATTTTAAAGTTAATAATATTTCTGCCACCTTACTCTTTCCTCCCCGTGTGCTTACAGGCAAAGGTGAAAACCTGCCCTATATCCCTTGTGTCTAATAGAGAATCTACATCAAAAGCAGGGAGTGCTTTTAGAGATAATAGAAGAGGGAGGAAAGTGAGGGCAGATCAGCTCAGTGGTTTGTGGCAGGCTGTAAAATTGGCAAAGGCCTTTACTGAAACCGGAGCCAGACAGAACTCACAAAAAGGAGAAGTGCATACTCTGTTAACAAACGCAGGCCGGTTGGCCAGCCCGAGGGACTGCCCTTTGTCGTCACCATAGGTACAGATCAACACACAGTCATAACACGTTTGCATTTATAAACAATGTAGAGAAATAGATGGAAGGAAGGGCGGGTGGAAATCTGTCTTTCTAAAATTTGTCATCTGGCACTTTTTGACTTGGGAAAAATTATCTTGAAGAGGCCGTGAGCCAGATAGGCATTTTCTTTGTAAGTGAACACATCCCCCAACTGGTTCAGGGCAGAGCATATACCTTTAATTTACTCCCAAACTCCTGGTGGGCTTTCACTGATAACAAAAGCCAACTGCACCCACAGGTTAGGGCACCTTTGCGCTAGTTACATGCTGGGTCTCTGTGGGGACACAGTAATGGGAGCTGAGATCTGATGGACTATCTCCTGGGATCACCCACTGTGGCACCTGCCTTAGTGTACCCCTGACAAAACAGAGCTATTAGCTAGAGTCCCTGGAGCCTTCTTATGGGGGATGGGATGCCTTCTCCTGGCTATAGAAAGCAAACGTGTGATTCCTATAACATGATCAGACTGAGGTGGGAACCATTCCTTTAACATAGGCAAGGTCTGTAGGTCTTATGGGCTGTATTCTTCCTCTCTGCATTTGGGTAATGATAGGGTGATGACAGGCATTAAAGCGTGGAGAGGATAAAAAGGTCCATCATGATAAGGACAGATTAGTGTCTGTCACAATACCATGTGCCAAAAAATGGAGATGACTTTTCAGTCCCAGCTGATTACTTCGAAATGCCATGAACTGGGGTCTGCTCTGTAGCTAGCTGGGTTTCCAAAGCAAAGTCATTAATAGAGATTGTACATCAAATGGGACAGTTACTATAAAATGTGTGTAAACAAGCCCAAAATTAAGGAGATAAACCAGAATGAGCTGAATAACCCGAGCATACCCACTTACGTAGATCACAGAATGTGCTACACAGTAGAAAAATATCTTCTGCCCAAGAATCTCAAAGTATAAGCCTATTTCTTTAGGAAAAAAGTGATCCAAGTGTCTAGATGTACTTTTATTCTTTGTAAACAAAGTTATTTCAGAGTGATTTTCCTGAAGGTTGGGGTTAACCTGTCTCAAGTTTTGTGGTCAACAAAAATCTTTTGGGAAAGATCTTGAGTCACTTTGAAGTATTAATAGAAAGTCAGGGCTTGTTCTGAAATGTGACAGGCTCGTAACCCCCACGCAGGTCTGAATGGAGTGGATGCATGAAGGAATCAGCTCTCCCTGCCATTCTAGTAGTTTAAAATACTAGAAATTTCTTCAGTCTCTTGAATTCATTTTCCCCCTTTATGACTAAGCCACCTATAATAATCTAGCAGATTAGACAATTAAAACACAATGGGAGGTCTGTTAATTTACGTGGGCCGTGGGTTCTATCGTGCATTTCTCGATTATTTCCCATAGTCAGTATTTCTAGAACCTGGCAATAGCGTCAACTTCAATAAGTTAAGATGCTGCACTTCCTTCGCTGTTTATGCTTCAGTGCTTTATTAAATGCACCAGCTAAACAGAAAATGCAGTATAAATATGTTTCATGAGTCATTTAAGGATTCAGCCAAGAGACATTGCAATTGACTTTTGAGTCCATTTTTAGAACCAACTCTTTCAAGACTCTTCTCCACAGGAATACTTCCCCCTGCACTGGAACTGACAAGACTGTATGCATTACTTTATTTTGATACTGACATTTAAACAATAAAATAAAGCCATTTAAAACAAATAGTAGTGCTTTAAGTGTCTGGGCTGTCAAGATATCAAATTATATAACTTGGGAAAAATCAGAATTCATTGTTAATGGTATGCACTTAACACAAAGGGTCGCTGGAGTACTCACCAGATATATATTCAGCTACCATGTTGGAGCTCACAGGCTGTATTCCTTTAGATAGAATTGACTATATTCACTTAAATGGACTTGACTCTACTACAATCACTGTATTCAAATGTCAAAAAAAAAAAAAAAGAGAAAGAGGATGTCACAGAGGGTCACAAATTATGTTGGATTTTGACAGATTGTAGCCTTGCTTTACAAGAGCAGTAACATCTCATTTGTCACCGTTTGATCTGTAAGTGCGGGAATGGGAGCGGAAGGCCCTCCATCTCCGCCACGATTTAATCGCTCTGAGGCCGACAGTGGTGGTGGGAGCCACCTGCCCATGCACCGCACTGCTGATCTGTTTTAATTTAATCGTCCGTCAGCTGGATGAAAGCATAAATCGTCTCTCTTTGATCTGCAAAATAGTGTGTTTTTGTAAAGCAGGGTGTGGAATTCAGGGAGAAGGGACTCACAGTTTAGTGCAGCCTGGACAGCATAGCCCTCCCAGGACACCAAAGTTGCAAACCAAGAAAAGACTCCCGCATGAAACTTAGACGAAGCAGGGAAAATAGCAGAAGGAAACCTCTTTGTGTTAAGAGGTTAACAATAAAATAAAAGCTTTGTGCATACGGTGCTGTTCTCAGAAAACTAAAACTAGTTTTCTCATTCATATCCATCATCTTTAAAATATGTTTTTATGTGTGTGTGGTTAGTGTTTGAATATTGAGTGCAAGAGAAGCAACAGAAGAGAATATATGTTAAAAGAGATTTTATATTGCCACTGTGAATGATTAGCATTATTAACGTAACCTAGAGTTTTCTAAGGAGGATGTGAACAGTGAAATACTGTTTTGTTAAAATTGGTATAGGTAGAGAGGCACACAATTTTGAATCAAATAAATGATGTAATGATGAAACACAATGCTTTATATCACAATAGTTATTATGAGGCTTTACATGGTCTCATAGATAAATATTTTAAGGTGCTTTCCACATCCCTCTGTAGTCTATTTCCCAGAATCACAAATAATACATTTTTATAAATAAAAAGGAAAAACTTCGTAGCACCTCTGCCAAAAATAAATTGGGTTATGAAGAATTGTCAAGAACACATTCTTTGTTTGGTAGTGTTTTAAATAATGACTTCTTACTGTGGAGATGAAAGCAGTGGTAGGGGCTTTCATAACAGTAAGTGGAAACACTTTTCATCATTATAAGATGCTGCTGTTACAATAATACTTATGAATCCTATACACAGAAAATTGGAAGGATGCTAGGAATCTTTATATGGAAATTTTTCAATATAAATTTAAAAGTTTATATATTAAAAGATTTCTAAGGAAGACTCCATTTCTGGAAAAATTCCCAAATAGTCACCCAGAAATTTCCAAAAGACTTCCCCTAGTCCACAGGGAATCATTCCACAAACTAAAGAAAAATTCCCCCTGAAATTCCTTTAAGATACCACGGAAAGCAGAAACAATTTACAGTTCAATTCTAAAAGCTAAAAATTTCTTCACTTGTAGTGGTTCTAATAAAATTACCAGCAGAAGCGAAGGCCCCTGAAGACCAGTTGAGTCATCCTGCTTATTCTGGCCCATGTATTTAGTTGGCTTTCCCCTTCCATAATTCCCATTAATGGCTTTTCTAAGCAGTATTTGCATAGGAAACATAAAGGTGTCTCTGCCACTTGCATTTATTAAGTTATTCCACTGCGCTGCTGCAGGCTCAGAGGTAAACATCACTGAGCTTTTAGGTTAAATAAGTCCCACAAAGCAGTTTTGGAAGAACCTGGATTTTTATAATGGGATTGTGAAGAGCATAAACTAAATTGTGATTGTGACACTAATGTTACCGTGAGTGAAATGGGAGGGCAGATTATTTGGATTCTTCCTGCCTTGTGGGGCTAAGCTCTGCTCGTATGTCTAGGGTGAGGACAGACCACAGAGAAGTGGGAGGGAAACAAGAAAGGAGAGTGGTGAGGAAAGAGAGGAAGGGAGGAAGGAACTGTAAAGAGTTTTATGTACGTATTTTGGGAAGTGATAAACGCTGCCAACAAGCTCCTTTTAGGTACCCTTCTCTGTAACCCAAGATATCTGCTAGTCCACTTAAATTTCATGGCATCCTAGAATTGAAGCAATTCTTCCCTTGCCCCTCCCTCCTTCCTTCTCTTCCTTCCTTCCTTCCATCCTTCCCGTATGAGCAAGAGTAGGTCTTAAGAGCATCAGGTACATAGACTACTATCATTAGGCACATCCTGGAATTCATCCTTTTCCTAATTCCCTCCATCTCTTCAGTTACTAAGCCTGGTACATTCTATCTGCAGGGCATCTTTTGAATCCATCTCTTCCTATTCATCCCTTTTGCCACTTTAGTACAGATCACTTCCTTTTCTCACCTGGGTTACTGAAATAATCCACTGGTGTATATGTCCTCGGTGCCTTCTGCTCCCATCTGTCCTTTGCACTGCATAGGCTAAAGTCTGAATTCCCTGGTGGTCATATAAGCAGCCATTCACAATCAGAACCTAATTTATCTTCCTAGCCTTCTTTAGGCACATGTTTTAGCCACTTTCCTGCTCATAGCATGCTTTTCATGCCTCTGTATTTCTGCTCCTTCATTCTCTCAGCCTGGAATAGCCTCCTCACCCTCATCTTTGCCTGGAGAAGTTCAACATATCTAGAAGAAATCACTTCTATTTTGTGAATCCTCAGGCAGAATTAATTGTTTCTTGTTCTACATCCCCATAGGATTTTTTACATACCTCTAGCATAGCACAAAATATATTACAGTGAGTTATTAAAGAGTCCCCCAGTGGATTCGAGGCCCTTGAGGGCAGGCAATAAGTTTTATTCTTGTCTGACCTCCTCCCCTTACTGCCCCTAAACCCAGCACAGTTTTGTGACCTGAGTCCATGTGCCATCAATATTGATGATAAACTCATTGGCAGTGGATATTCCAGGAGACTTTCTTTGGAGGCTTACTTGACTCAAGTGTGTATGTGTATGTGTGTGTGTGTGTGTTTATATGTTATATTTGCTTTATATACATTTTTGTAAGATTTTGTATCTGATGACTCCCTGTTAGGATCTGTTATACCAATTGAATTAGTTCTTCAGATTACTCTAAGAGAATGTGACTATTGATTTATATGAAAAGGAGACACAAGGAACAGATAAATAGAGAAACTTACTGTTTGTATGGAGTACCAACTGTGTGCCAAACTTAGTCCTAGGTAAGTTTCATAATGTTAGTTCTACCTATCAGAGGCAGTATGATGAGTTGATCCCAATTCTGCCATTTTGGGTTGAGTAAACCACTACATGCTTCTGTTTCCTTTCCTTTTTTCTCATAAGTTTATGGTAAGGGATAAATGAGTTAATACATATAAAACAGTTCAAGACATTGCTTTGCACATAAGTGATCAATATTGTCAACAAATAGAATATATATATATATATATATGTTTTTTATAGCACTTACTATCCTCATATCCTTCCAGATAAGGAAGTTGAGGTTAGAAAGTGTTCGGGTATCCTCCCCTACGTCACATAGCTGCTAGTAGGTGGCAGAGCTGTGGGGAAGGTCAAATTTAGCACTTGAGGCACTTGTTTCTCCTGTACTGCAGTGCCCCTCTCTCTCAGCACTAATGATCAGAGGCTTCAGATGATCTTATCGTGCTGAAGCTAAATCAGAAAAATGGAAAAAAATGGGGAAAAAATGTTCCTCTAAATATTCTTTAATGCCTTCAAGCCCTGAAGCTGCTTCTTCGACTTAGCCTATTACAGATATGGGGAAATTAGACAAGGATATAGTTGGTTGATGGGGCTATTGCGGGCCTATGTTTTTCTAAACTCAGTGTTATCCTGCCGACAACAGAAATTCTGGTTTGGGAAATGGCAGCATCTTTAGGATCATTTTGGAACCCAGAGCAAAAGAAAATATATGCACTGAATTTTGTACAATTATCTAGACTTTAAGGGCACTTGATGTTTTTAAAGATTACAAGTCTATTTTAATAACTTATATTTGTATTGCTAAAATGTGTGACCTCTAAATTGAAGGCACACCTGCCATCGTACACTCCACTCTGTACCAAATGCTGCATAGGGAAATAAATGAGGGCTGGTTCCTTCTGTGACAGTGAACTTCACTTTCGTGGAGACTGATCACTCTTGAGAGGTGATAAATGCCAGTGGAAAGGTACAGTAAGCCATCATATATTAAATATGGAAAAGTACTTTTAAATAATACTGAAATGTGCAAAATACAAACTGACAGCCACCACCAAATAGAGTTGTAGGCCAAGATTTTGTTTGACAGAATTAACTTCTAATGAAGATTTTGACAGGAAATGCCAGCATATGCAACATATATGTTAAACTGATGTGTCAACAATGAGGCTATTTTTGTACTTCTGTCTCCTCCCTTTTCCATGGCAGATTATTTTAAGAAAAAAATAGACTAGTTCTAAAGTTTTTAGCTAAGATAATTGAGTGAATCATGGATTATTCCATTTTATCAAATGTGATTTATGTAGTTAGGGGTCCCACTTTGCATTTTTTCATAAACAGATATTGCCACAAAACCTGGGGTGGTATCACTTTTGTTATTTCTAGAAAGAAGTAGGAATGTAGAAGTCCTAGGGACTGTGCTCACCTGCGGTTCGGGGCTCTGCTGCAGAAGCTCTGGCAACAGTGAAGTGTGCTCACCAGGGTAGATAAAGATGGGATCCAATCAAAGGCTCTCTCGGGACAAGTACAGGATAAGTGTTGGCTTCTTTGAGCAAAGGTCTGCGTTCTCTTCCTTTGGTGAACGTGAATGTGCCAGACATTGTGCTAGGCTTTAAGCGTATAATCATAAACAAAAGCTGGCATGATCCATATTCTGGAAAAGCTCTTAATCTAATATGTAAGGCTGACACAATTAAATAATCTCATGAGCAAATGTAGAATGAATGTAGCTAGGAAAGTGCTATGTAGCAGAGGTCCATGGTGCCACTGAAGTAAGTGTAACATATTAACAAGCACAGCTCTTAGGAACTTCTAATGTTCCTCACGTTACTGAACACCTGTTTTTGAATAGATTTGTTACAAAGAGGTGGCTTTCATCAGAGATCATAAGAGTGCAAAGGAGAAGGTGAAAGAAAATTCAAAACCAGTAACTGAGAAAGATATTTGTGTACCGGAGACTTCTTTGAGCAATAGGGAAGACATACATGTCACTTATTTGTGTCTCTTTCAGAAGATACAATCCCTCCTCTTTTTTCTTTTTTGTTTTGTTTTTCTTTTTTTTTTGCTACTTTATTCTGGATACACTAATTTTGGAGGTGTTTTGTGTACTAGAGGAAATTGGTAAAGCTGTTTTTGTAACACAATGCAATCTGATTGCTTCATTAGATTTTAATAATATGCTTGGTGATTTCTACCTATTTTAAATGAGCTCAGAGCCCCAAGAACCATCAGACTTGGGAGCTGTGTAACTGTGCTTCTGGTTGGAAAGACCAGTTAAGCTAAAGGTGGCCACTCATCACTATAGCAGAGCCAAAAATAGAACACTGGCTTCTGAGTTCAGCGTCTGGGCACTAGAATATCCCACGCATTCCATGCACAAGGGCCTAGTAATGTTGTCCAGCTCTATCGCTTCTGTGAATTGGACACCAGAAGCTCCAGGGAGGATTAGGTTATGATTTAGTGAATCTGTGATTCCCTAAGAAGGTCTTAGGATGTCTAAAAATATCTTCCTTTTCCCTCTTGACACTTAGAGGAAATTTACTTCATGATCCCCTCAGAAAGAAGACTGAAATGAATTTATGACCTGAATGCCTACATTAAATATTTGCCCTAAAAGCAATGAGACTGGGGCAACTCTGCATACATGAAATACGCATTGTTTCAGGAGAACGGTTTCAGAATCTGCAGTCATGACAAAAGCAATAAAGGAGGATAATATTTAAGTTGATAAAAGATGCAAACATGGCTTTATTGGGTTTCTAAATTCAAATTAAAAGAATAAATATTTCATCAGTGATACTAATTAAAGATTGGTCAAAGATTTGTCTGTGTCTCATATAGCAAATACCTATCAGAACTGATTAAGAGAAGTAACATTTATTGGACTGCTCAGTTATAGAAAGAAATGATTACTGTGAAGTCCATTTTACTGAGTACTGGTTATTTGATTATACCTGGATTTTCAAATGACATTAGTACTCCTTGATATCATGTCACTCTGTTCTTTCAGCAGAGCACAATTTTGATCTGGGTGGGGGGTAATACTTTGGGATGTTTAAATATATAAATTGTATTAGTGGTTTTGTGTGATTATGTGTGCTTTTCGTGTTCTCATTTGGTACCATCCTTTTTAAAAAAGCCACTTGAAAAATGGACTGTGCTATTCATGCACTTACCATCTGATCATCACAGTCACATGTTTATTTTACATTTTAAGTATTTATACTTCATCAGATGCAAAATTCTGATAAAGTAGTTCTTGTCCTCAGTAGAAATAAAAACTCAGAAAATAGAGTATAAAGGAGGAGAAAATGTAATACTGAGGTCACGGTCACTTGGCCTGGGTCGTCTGGTGTATTGGATTAGTTGTTCTGTGGTAAAGTCTAGGGATTGATGTTTCAGAAGCAGGCGTGACACTGGATGGAAAGATGTTACAGCGTCTTTCATTCTTTAGAATTTTAACCACACTAATTGCCATGCAACCGCCTACTCTGCCCACCTTTCCTGATCACTGTGCTGGCTCTGGATTTCATTTACTTTTATTGTGTAAGTTAGTTGTTGCCAAAATATTCTTACTTGTCTACGTAATAAACGTAAACAAGTGTCAGAGAGGTCATCACGGCCAAGCCCGTACTAATGTCAGCCTTGATGGCCAGTTTTTCAACATCTAACTCCATCCACTTTTCTCAAGGCCAGGGTCATGGGGGTGTAGGGATGGTGGTCAGCATTCAGATGGAACTGTCTTTAACCCTCTCAGAAGTCTGAATGTGATTCGAATAGACAAGAGATTTCTTTGATACTTTCTAGGTAACATGCTTTCATGAATGTAGAGATTCTTTACAGTTTCCTAAGGACAGTAAAACCATTATGGAGTCAGTTGCTATTATATAAGGAGAGAGTTCTCCGTGAGCAGCCTCTTTCAACAATTCCCTGGAAGATCTACGGATCAATCTGTGGGTTTATCTAATGATGAATTACCTTCCTCTGTTAACCAGATGAAAAGTACTAGAGCATAATGATACCTTTTCCTTCCCCCATCAACAGTTGCACTGCACATTTTTGTAGACGCTTGTCTATGCGAAGCTGTCTTTGCTGGCAAATATATGAAACAATGAAGAGTTAAAATAATTCTCGACCTGACCTATGCATGCTGCTCCCACATTGTCTCTTTCTGTATGTATGTGTTACATACCAGGTACATTAAAATTCACATTTAAATTTCAAATGAGTTAAATACACCATTGCTTTCAAATAAGTGACTGATTTTTGTTCCTCTCATGTTATATTAATATTAATATTATGGAGTCTTCTGTACCCTTGCGTTCCTTGCTGACTATCTGATAATTGGGTTGGGGGGGAGGACTGAGGGTCATCTTGTTTAGCTTATCTCTGCGAGAGAAAGAGTGGCCAATAATAAGGGAAAGCGGCAATAAAATGGTAACAAAAAAAATTGAAAAGAAGATTTAATCTCTGGCCAATTTGAAACATATCCCAGAGAATCCATAGAGAAAAAGATAAAGTGTGACTATGAGTAAGTTAACTAAACACATTACACTGTGTGAGAGCAAATGGAGTTAGTCCATTGTACATGTTTAATTTCCTATTAGTCTCTGGCGTTTACTACCACGTCTGAGTTGGGGCATCTGTAAATTCAGTTAAATACAGTGCATTGTCTAAACATATCACAGCTCCAATCAGTCACCCCAGCTGCTGATAAGAAGTCTCTTGTATTATTGAATCTACAATGGGGAGGCTCTGCAGGCACCAAGATAACAGCTAGGTATTTCACTTTTAAGGGTGTGGGGGGGAGGAAAGGAACCTAGCTGCTGCTTTTGCTGTTACAGCTCTGACATTTATTACTGCTCTCTGATTTGCTTTATACTGGTGATGCGATTTTGGTTTTGGATGTATCATGCCTTTCTTTAGTTTTAACTTAAACTTTGCGAATCAAAGAGAAGGCAAGCAGGGGCAGCAAAGTATTGCAAATAAACAAAAAAATCAGATTTCTTGTTATGATGAAGATAGCCTACAGCTTCTTCAGAAGGTTTTTGTTTTTTGTTTTCTTTAACTTAAGCTCTCTTCTTTATTGACTTTTGCTTTCTTCCAGGTTGGGTGCCTAAGGACGAAACCCAGTCTTTTCCTTACTTTTCTCTTTCATAGTTTCATTGAAATTTTTATTAGAGTTCGTCTAATGGTTGATTCTCAGAAAGGAAATCATTTTGGCTCTAATGAACTAGAGGCAAGTCTATGCATAATATAACAAAATGTCTTTTCCAAGTTCCACATACAATTTTTCTTTCCTTTTGTTATTTATTTAATCTTGTATAATTATATTATACCAGTCATTCTGCTGTTGGTGACAGTATAGATATACACATATAGTTATTTTTTTTTATATAATTGTTATTTTGTGTTTTTAAAATTTCTTTTTGCAAGGAAGATGTTAATAGCTATTCTCATTCCTGAGAAACATTCCCATACTGTTTTCTAAAATGTTATTCAGCTACTGGCTAATATGTTATGTGAAGATCATAATGTTACCTGTTTCACACTTTGTTTTTTAATAGAATGATTGATAATCTTTTACAAACTGCGCCATATGTCTAGTATTCGCATATTTGTGAAAGTACAGATCACACTGCCTTCATTTGATTTTATGAGTTTATATTTCCTCTTTCCCAAGCAGATGTTTTACTACAGCTGCTATTTGTTTAGTAAATGGGTTCACATGCCATAGTTCTGTTTTCATATAACATTACACATCGGACCAACATTAATGCAAAAAAAAAAAAAAAGAAGAAGAGAATTTAAGTCCTTTGTTATGTCCGGTTTAAGCTCTGTTTATTGGTTACATTTTCTGGCCTAGTTCTGTGCCGTGTTTCTCTTTACAGTCGCAGCCTCATTGTATACACATATTCATACCTTCCTCCCGTACGAGCATCTCCCCCTCCTCCTGCCATCCACCTGTCCACCTGGTAATCAGCCAAAGAAGCCCTAAGGCCAGACAGAGGGCTGGAGTTTCAATATATCCCAAAGATATATTCAATCCACACAAAAATACTATGGTGTAGTTGGTGACAAATGATGCTATAGTTTGTCTTTTAATATTAAAAGGTCAAGAATACGTGTTCAGATCAAGGAACAGCAGATAAGTATTTTAGATGCTATAGGCCAAGGAAAAGAATGTTTACGGGTAGTTAGGGGGTGAACACTAGGTATTAGCAACAGATTATTGGATCATGAAAGTGACCCAATCCCTTTCTAATGTCATAGGATGCACTTTTATAGAAAGGTTACTGTTTTTTAGAGATGAGGTTGATGATCCAGTTACAAAAGCCCTCTTAAGCCTCTCTGCCCTTTATTAAGCTATCGTCTCTCAGCTCTAAACCCACTCTTCTTTGTGATATGGGGGCTGGGACTCAAGATAGGGGGAGAGAGAAGGGATTTGATCCATATGTATGTTTCCGATTGACTTGTTCCTGATCGTGCCACCCTATCAAAGACCCTTTCCCCTGGCATAGGCAGTTGGCACAGTTTCTGGCTTTTTCTGGCACTCTCAGATCAAGCCCCATCATGTACCTCGGAAGACCAAGCACTAGCCACTGCCCTTCCACTCCTCAGAGGTCTGGGTGTCAGCCCCACAGGGACTCTTTGCTGAGCTTCTGTGATGTTCTGAACTCTCCCTTTTGTTTCCACAATTTCCAGAGGCAGCAGTTACCTCCCACAGTATTTTTACTCTTCCAGTTCTCCAACACCCTTTGAGTTAATTTTTCATGTTAAATTCTTCCTGTTGAAATGCCTACTATGGTTTTTCTTTTTACTGTCTGGACTTTGACAGCAAAAGGTGGAGCAAAAATTTCCTCATTTTATACACGCTTTGGCTTTTAATATTACGTCCTCATTTTCTCACTGGGTGCTAGAATGTGTGACTAGGATGTTATGGCATAAATAACATAATTTGTTCTACTTTAGCGGGAATCTCAGAGTTTTACAGAATGGCTTGAAGATTGCTGAGGTCAATGAACAACTATTTTGTTTTTTGTTTCTTGTTTATGTCGACAACTTAAACTGATTTGCAATAAATGATCTTTTGTGGAATATTCACAGGGTGCTTAGCATTCAATAGTGTCTTTTTCTGAAAAGGATTAAATAGAAATCTGTCCTCATCCAGCTTAAGTCTACCCACACAAGGCATATAGTTAAAGTTATATCAAATATTTGCAAGCTACTTCAGTGAAAATTAAGGTCAATTCATGGGTTGTATCAGTCTTTTGGAGAATGGATGAATAAGATAATTTTTGAAAAACTTTGTGTAGAATGTGGGTTTTGAGTTATATTTTAAAGTAAGCAAAGGAGTTTAGTGTTTAAAAAGAAAAAAAGGAAATGCTAATGAAAATGAAATATTTTTAAATTACATAGATTAGCTTCCTTTAAAAATGTCATTTCAGCACAGTTAATGATTAAAATGGGATTTTTAGTGATGTCAAATATAAAATCAAGAAAATTAATGTGGTTATTCTTATCAATGTAGATAGTAGCTGAATCCAGTAATTCAAGTAAAAAGATAATGCTTTGAGATCTCTATTATCAGATTTTGCTATCTATAGCAATCAAATTAAACTGAGTATCTTCATCTATTATTTTCCTTGGTGCTATATAGCTATAGTTTAAAACTAGGTTGTGATACAGCTGAAACATTATTTTGTCTTAATTTTCTTCATGTAGGCAATGAAAACAATGTCAGATTATCGATCAAGTATAAAAAACTAAATTAGAGTGAGTTTATTTTCTGAACCTGAGCACGTGGAAAATCATGTCAGTGTTCTGTTAAATTGTGAAGATGTTGCTTGGCTAGGCAATTCATTATATCATGATTTTGAAAACATAGTTCATATATGTGAAATTTTAAAATAATCCCAGTAGGTCTTCTCTCCATTGCACTGAAGCAGCAGTCCCCTTGGGATCATTTAACTTGGAATAGATAATCCAGGGAGGCCTGGTATTAAAATGGCCAAAGTGTTCCAGGTAAGGCTAGGGATTTATACTGACACAATGGTTCATGGAAAAATTTTATTATCACCTGTTATAGTTGGCCCTAGCTCTGATTTTCTTATCCCACCCTTGTTGTTTGAAAAGTGTAAAGAAACAGATGTTTGATGTTGAAGAATATTTGCTTTCACAAGCAAAATTTTATTTTTTATATTAAGTTGCATATCAAAAACTTGTATGTCCCTAGAAAAGTCACAAAGTCTTTCAGGTTCATGACAAGCTAGGGTCTGTGGGCATTTAGCCCCCTTGGGTAAATGTAATGGAAGAATAATTGTATGTAAAGCATAACTATTTATTCCTCATTGTTCCTACTAATTATTACAAAATCCCTACAAATGTTGAAAGCTGTATTCAGGACAGCACTTTCTTGCTAATGGGGATAACAGCCTTAACTGTGTGTGAAACAACTATATTTACAATTGAGGAATTTAATTAGAACCCAGGAAGACTAAGATATATTCAAACATTTTCATATATTTTCATCCTATACTTATTTACTAGCTGTGTGACCTTGGACAAGTCATTCAACTATTCTGAGCCTTCATTTTGTTGTTGTTGTTGTTAATTGAAGGCAAGTTAATAATTCTCTCAAAGGACATTCAGTTGTAAGGGCTTTGAGTGGATTTCAGTCTTTAAGATATATAGCATTTTTTAAAAAAGTCTAGAATCTTATGAAGTATGCTATGGAAAGCCTGGCAGATAACTGATTATAGTTAAGGAGCCATATAACATATTTTTTTTGTCTTGATGCAAGCCATTTCATCCTGTATCTTTATTTCCCCTTGTAAATTGTAGGTAATATCTGCCTCCTATTGTGATGATTAATGAAATAATTTTCCAATTTATGGGCAAGAGGGGAGTGGGCACAACAGTCAGTTCAAGGGGCGTGGGAAACAAGCCACTGAAGAGAAAGCAACTGAGGAATACTAACTGCACTACATGTATAAATCCAAACCCACCACGTTTCTGCCCTGAGTAAAGGCACACCCTTGCTAATTCAGGCTGAGGTCCTTTGTTTCTTGGTCAGAACCAGAATAACTCATGATCATTAACACTCTTCAGTAAATGTCTGAAATCACATACCCACTTGTGTTTCCCTAACACTCAAGGCGTGTTCTGTGCAGTCTCAGGCCCTGGTTTCCGGAGTTCTCTCCCCGGCTGCAGGGAGCGTGTCTGCCTGAATACTCTGGCGCGGGCTGTCCACACGCGCAGCGCCCTCCCTGGTGGCTCCCAGGGAGTCCCTGGAAGTCTGCGGAGGGAGCCCCTGGGAGGCCTTGGGGTGCGCGGCACTGGCTGCCTGCCAAGTGTCCTTCATAGGGCGTCCCTTCCACCCAGCTGCCGGTCTTACGAGCAGAGCCCTGGCCTGGCGCCCATCCGGGGGCCCGGGGGTGTGGGAGGGCGGTGGGCAGCCTGCGGGTGGCCGTGGGCTGGCGCTGGCGGTGGGAGTGTCCCCTTACACCCCCACCCCGCAATCGCAAGCGCAGCTGCAGCCCGCGCTGCTGACGGGCTTCAGAGGCCTCTGCAAGGCCCGTAGCCACCGACGGGGGGCAAATCCCAGCAGAGAACTGGATTGGGGAGGAAGGAATGCAGAAGCAGCTTGTTCTCCCTCGTAATTCAGTAATTCGAGATCCTGTTTTATCTTTAACAATCAGTGCTTGGAAGGGAAAGATTGCACTGAATGTATGTGTGTCAGGGAAACGGGATGCAGCCTGTATACAACCCGAAAGCCACACTTAAACGTTTCCTGTGACCTGCTTTAAGGCCAGTCATTCTGCACTGTTAACTCTTGATGTATGTGCATTTTAAAAATTGACTCAAATAAGGAAATCCAGGTGAAAAGGACGTAATCCATAATTGTGAAGATCTTTCACATGACTTGGGATAAATGCAGTAATCCTATCAGACCTCAGAAGTGGATTTATTTATTTATTTTTAAGTCTGTCTTTTTTTTTTTTAATAGACTTTATTTTTTAAAGCAGTTTTAGGTTCACAGCAGAATTGAGCAGAATGTACAGAGTTCCCATACATCCTCTGTCGCCACACATGCCTGGCCTTGCCCATTATCAACATTTCCCACCAGACTGGTACTTTTGTTAGAGTCCATGAACCCACGCTGACACGTCATTATTACCCACAGTTCATAGTTAATGTTGGGGCTTTAGTGTTGGTGTTATATGCATTCTATGGGTTTTGACAAATGTACAGTGACATGTACCCACCATTATGGTATCACATGGAACAGTTTCAATGCCCTCAAAAGCCTCAGTGCTCGGCCCAGTCATCCCTCCCTCCCCCAACCCCTGGCCCAAAGTGGAGTTTTAAAAATAACAAATCAGACCAGAGGTTTCTCCCTAATTAGTTGCTTGTTTTGCTCGTGGACTGCTTCCGGCTCATAGAGAAAACATCGTAGCATGAACTATTCTTGCATGGTTTAGGTTTTGTTAACAGGGGCTATTAGTGTGTGTGACTTCCTAATCCCCCTTCTGCTGAGGGGCATCTCCAGCCCAACCAATTTTTAATTAACAGGGAAATGCTCATATTATTTTGGTACACTGATTATAGGCAAAGCCTAAGTGGAAGTCAGTTTGGTGTCCTAAGGGATTTCAGTGTTAAAAATGCATAGGGTACCTTTTTCTTTTCTTTCTTTTCTCTCTCTTTTTTTCCCTGTTAATTCTCCTCCTCCATGAACTCCAGATAAGCAGCAGGCCCGAGCCAGATTTCATTACTATCACGCACTCTTCATGGTCATCTTTTAATATTTGAAAGGATCATTTGTTAACTGGAAATGGTCAATTTTTTTTTCTTTGGCTTTTGAAATATAATTTTCAATTTTTAATTTGATTCATTTAGATGAAATCATTAATCAGGGTTGAAACTGAGTTAATTTTCTGGAAAATAAATGAGGTTGTTAGAGTGAACATTATTAAGTGGGCTCTTTGTAAGAAAGGGATAATAGCTGAAAATGTAGAATACTTGGAGAACTGTCGCACTTGGGTAAAAATCGAAAGGATTTTTTTCCTTAAGTGGAATAATTCATTTTAAAAATTAGTTAGATCGGAGGATTTTCAGCATTAAGCACTATAAACACTCCATTAATTATATTAGAAATTGTAAATAGCAAAGTTTCAAGAAACTGTAAGGAAAGTACTCTGTGTAAAGTTTTTTTCTCATTGGTGAGATATTAGGACATGTAATAGCTGATGTGTTTTTGTTCTTTTTTAAAATGAATTATGAGCTAGTACTAGTTTTAATATACTTTATCTCTTATGTCTCTTTTCAGATTTTTGAAACCTTTAATTTTGGTTTTATTATAAAATAAATCAGAAACATTCAGTGGAACCCCTTATAAATATCCAAACCTATGTGTTTAGTTTTGCGACACTTCCTTCATGACCTCATTTATTAATACAACCAGTCTCCTTCAGGTAGTCTTCCTTTCTTAAACTCATGTACTATACTCATCACTTTACCCTAAATTCTCAGGTCTCTCTAGCACTCAAGGATTCAGTTTATAACATATTATTTTAAATACTGACTGTGTATTTCTTTTTAATTATCATATTTCTTCCTATATGTCTGTTTTGTCTCTTTTAACTAGATTTTGAAAGCTTTGAACATCTTTATATGCCATAAGCTCATCTCTGCACACAGTAGGCATTCAATTACTTCTTTTTGATTGATTGGCTCCGTGAATTATGGGATATTGATGAAGTTTAAGAGCAGCTTGGAAGCAGCTCCAGTTCCCAGACCGTATTAGGCCTCTTTTCCCTTCACCCCTCCATCTGAACCTGGATCAAATTTGGCCGTTAAAGAAGAAAGCATGTTTTACTAACTTGCTGTGGGGCACAGCATGACTTTAAGTGATTAGGATGGTAAGCAAAATACCCTTCCCAAGAAAACAAAGAAAGCTGAGATTTGGCCAGATATCCAGCCACCTCAATTCACCATTTAAATGAGATGCAGGTCACTGGAGAATGTACTGCTCATTGTTGCTTCTAATTGTTGCCTCTATTTCTTGGAGATTTACAAGGTTAGATGTTCCATATGAATAATTTTCTTCAAGGTTTTTAGTTGAATGTTCTGTGTAGAGAAGTTCCCATTAATGCAACTCAGGAGATTTTCATTGTCACTTTCATGAATGCCATATTATCTATTTGCAGGTACATGTAGCAGCTACAATCAACTCAGTCCCCAGGTTCCAAGATAACCTGCTTAAAGCCTAAGTTTGGTTGGCAGGATAAATTACAACATTGATTCTACCTGTCCGTGTGTTTTTCTATAGTTTTTCTATTCACAGGACTATATTTATAGTCCCATAAAACAATCTAAATGAAGGATTAAATTTAAATATTAGCCTTTAAAAGTCAACATATTTCTGTAAGCTATCCTTTTATTCTTTGATTTTAATGAGTTTATACATGTGAAGTATTCAGGGCAGTAAGCATCAATAAGTTTTAACTTTCATTATTATCATTATTCACTGTAACAAAAAAGAGGGGGAAAGTATATATGGTTGGTATATGTATGTGTGGAATATTGTGAGTGTGGATATACATACGTGTGCCACGGTTCACATTGCAGGTTGAATGAAGTTACTTCTAGAGCACAAACATGATCAAGTGACCCATTTTCTCTTTTTCATTTATCCACACTACATATTCCACTGCTTAAATTCATCAGTGGCTCTTCAGGTGTTATACACTAAAGCCACCATTTCCTTGAGGAGTTTCTCAGGATCTACAGGACCAGATTCCTTCATATATTTCAAATTTCATAGCTTGTCACTTGTTAATAGTCTACATTCCCAAATCAGCACTGTCCAACAAAATTTTCTGCAATGATGAGAATGCTCCACAACTGCACATAACTGTCCAATATGGTGGCCACTAGCCACGTGTCACTATGGAGCATTTGAAGTATAGCCAGTGTAACTAACAGTATTTTAAATTTCATTTTTAATTAATTTATATTATTATGCATATTGGATGGCACAGTTCCAGATCCTGTTTTTACTTGCTTTTCTGCCACGGCTATTCTCTGTGACTGAAATGCCGTTCCATCTTCTTCATCTGCATATACACTTTCAGAGCTTCAATGCAATCATGACCAAATATGCTCCTTGACTTCCCCAGAAAGAGTTAAATTTTCTTTCTTATGCTCCTTCTAGGGCCTGGCTCATGCTCTTATTAAAAAGTGAGCATTATATAGCTGTAATTATTTGTGTGTCTGCCTCATCACTAGACTGTGAACCCTGGAAGGAATGCTGTGGTATTGCCTACACTAGGGCCTAGCATATAGTAAGCACTTCACACATATTTGAATAAATTGAATTGGATGAATAAAATGAAGCCAACAGATATATTCCTCTTAAATGTAATAGACAATTAAATGTGTGTTTTGCTTATTACTATTTTATTATTACCATTAATATTATTATTATTGCATGGAGAAAGTTTAAGTATTTTAGAAATACAACAGAGAAAATCCTCTAGTTGGTTGGCAGCCCTTACCTTTATCACAAACATGATAGATACCCAAGGGGCCAAAAAAACAATGTATATCCATAATTAGTTAACCTGTCCCCCTCTGGTGTTTGCAATCAATTAAACACCAGGAATTGTATAGCCTTGGTACTCAGGATGCCATGGCCAGATCAGATTTGGCCCAAGTCATATTGTAGACAGATGCAAACATATGCCACTGATTGCAAAAAAATTAAATTTAGTTACTGTTTGGACGAGGAAGCCTAAGCTGGGATTCACTTATTTCGGAATTGACTGCATTGTAATGGTTTAGCCATCTGTCCCACATGTGAACCGTTCAGCTCACATATACTTGGAGCATTGATATTGGCTAGTGGTGTTGGCCAAAATGAATGTGAATGTTTAATGTTCACGAACAGAAATTGGTTTAGAGATAGCTGGTCTCCCTCCCAGCACTCCCAAGTCTTCAGGCATTGTCAAATACACGTGAGGCCAGTGGAGGAGTATACTGGCTCAGCTTTAACTTCCTTATTCCAAGGGAGGCTCTCTGGGTCAGTTTCAATCCCTTTCAAACATGCTCCTCTGACTTTGAAGAGGGAGCTCTACCCCCTCCGTCTCTGAAGCTGGGCAGTGGCCCTTTTTGTTTTCACACACTGAAAATAAAGTGTTCACATGAGCTCATTTGCAGAGAGTAGAGTTGGCAGTCTTATCAGGAGACGAGAAAGGAGCCCTGAAGATGAAAAGCTCTCGCGGTGACAGAAGTCTTTATTACTTTGGGCAGTAATGGAATGCGGTGTACACAGGGTAAAGTGACAGCTACCTAGAGCATTTAGGGAAAACTAGAGCAGTAATCGTGTTTTATGTTGTTCCTCATCTGACTTTCTCAGTAAGCCAGTTGACCCCAGGGATGGGGCATGTACGGGTTGGAAGCAATGTAAGAAATGCATGTTCTTCTCCAGAGAAAACGGAGTTGCTGCTAATCCCTGATTGCTGTTTGAATTGGCTTTGGGGCAGCATGCGTCAAAACCATGCATATGAAACGTGACAATACACCCTTGTCTATTCTCTTACACAACTAAGAACACCCAACTTGTTGCTGAGTTTTATTTTTAAAGCCCGACCACTTTTCTGCCAAAATTATGCAGAGGAAAAAATGCTGTGGATGCTTTGTATAATTGTTTTCATAATCCTGCATTGTAGAAAATAAAATCAGCACTTGATCCCAAGGGCTTTGAGGCAGTTTAAGCATAAATTCAGCATTCTTAGGAATCAGACGTTGAGAGGAAGCAGCCAGGAATGCCCTTAGCTTTTTCACTGAGTTGTACTTGAAGAGACAGCTAATTAGGCTCTCTCAAAATTTATTTTTCTCCAGAAATAGAGAAAAGGTGCCAAAAGCATAATAGAAATGAAATGTGCTCCACCCTTTCCGAGAAAGTGACATTTTATGCATTTGACATTTGATACTAGCAGTTTATTTTAAAAATTATTTGATGTTTAATTACCTGAAATAATTTAAACAGGTTCTTATTGTACATGCTTCTCAATGAATTTCCATCATATATTTTATCACATGGAAAAATAAATCGGATTATGATTGATTACATAAGAATATGGCATTTGTGCCACATTGGACGCTCCTGTTTCTGTATGTATCATGGTCCTGTTATTTTTGAGCAACCTGAGTTCTTAAAGTGATGAGAGGGTCATGAGGTCTAGAGAATTTTAAACATCAAGTAAGCCTTCATCACCGTTGAAAAAAATAAGCCATTGTCTATTATTAAATATTTTTCAAAATGTGCTATATAATGTTTAGTTTTAATCATACTAGTTTTCCCTTTTCAAACATTTACCTAGAAAACAATGTCCCTTTCCGCTTTCTTAGAACAAGGAGAGAGAGAGAGTTCCCTACTCTCACACAAGTGCTCACACAAGCAGGATTTTTCCTAGAGAGGTTTATGGAAACATCACCTCTAGCCATAGTCTGCCTAGTCTGCTTTTTGGAGGGTGGATTAAGTAGTTCTTTTTGTGATATGACAAATGTTAGACATGCTCCAGGCCTCAAAATATCTTCCCTACCAAAGTACTGCTGAGCCCCAATGTCCCACCAATAAAGACTAATTTCTTTGCATTGCAATTGTTTCCTTCGTGTGTGTTTCCTCCTGGGAAGGAGTGAAATGGAGGCCATAGGGAATTAATACTTGCTAAGTGTCTTCCATGTGCCAGTTACTGTGCCTTTGACAGTGCTGTAAGTGCAGTGTTGTTTTTCTAAATCCTCACCCTAACTCTCCAAGAGCAGAGGAAAATGATACTCACTGATGTTAAAGAACTATACAAAGGTCACATAGCGAGCAAGTGGTAGAGCTGTGATTCAAACTCAAAGCAATCATTTTTTCCACTTCACTTTATTGTGAATTGAGTGCCCGTGTTTTATTAGCTGGTTCCAAGAGGCTGAGCACTCTGGTCAGCTGGTGAGGTGGAGGTAGAGGACCCCTTTGAAAGCTGGGGGTAATAGAAGACAGTTTGCTGAAGGTCTTGCCTCTAGACTGGATCCTGGGCCAGACAATAGGGCTGATGCCACCTTTGGGCAAAGAAATATTCCTGGGCACTTTGCTGCTATCAAAGTATTCCAATGTGGAATAGTATTCAAAGATAATATTATTGTCCCTAAATTGCATTGATATTTAGAAATGAAGGAATTTGAAAAACTAAAACAAGTCTAACAGATAGTAAAGTGTATTTGTAAATGTAATAACAGCTGACATTTTGTGTACCAGAAAGGTATCATCTCATTTAGACATCACGTGTATGAGAGATACGTACTCTTTTTATCCTCATTTTACAAATGAGCAAGCTAAAGCCCAAAGAGATGAAGGTCACACATATGCAAAGTGAAGGACCAGGGATTTGACCCCAACTCTCATAATGCTGAAGTTACAATGTCACCATTAATTGCTTCCTTATACTAGTTGTACGAAGTTTCCCTTGTGTTTCAGGATTCATACTTCTATTAAAATACAGTCAGCATGAATGAAATAAATCCTAGAATCATTCACTGGGAATGTGTTCACTTATTTACAGTTCCTTTTGGTTTCATATTTGCCAACTCTAGCAACTTACTTTCAACTTGATTACTATCCAGACTTTACAAAAGTATACAAAGTGGTAGATTTGTGATTAGTTGGATGTTTAGAAGAACAATTAGAATACAGGTAGCTATTTACAAGTGGCTGTTATCAGAATCCAGTGTTCCAAACTGTGGTTAGCCTGGTTGTCATAGATATTCCACTTTAAAAAGACAGGGTTGGGGTATGTGGGAGAGCCCAGTGTCAGGGTTTGAATTGTCTTTTTATTGTTTTTCAAACAATGGGCCTATATTTCCATTTAATTAAAACAGTAAAGTTGTGCCTCAAATATATGGAATTCACCAACAACTGTAATTGATTTTGTTCATTTTCTTTTTTTTCTCTTAACTTCTTTAAAAACACACGCACACATACAATTAACAATAAAGGACTGTCTATTTTAGTTAAAAAGCTAAGCAACAATGGAAAAGAAGATAGATTGCTATAGTTTTCCATTCGTTAATTGAGGTGGCATAGTGACTGTTATTCATTCACATTGAGCAACCTGAACAATACCAACTTATGCAAGTGACAGTTCTTTCTCTAATAGATTTCTTCGTCTTTTTTATAATGCTGAAATGCAGACAGTCCCTTTTATCTAAGGAAGGCAGCTATGTGGCATTGATGTTAGAAGTGTTTACTGTAATCCGCAACCTTGTAATGCATTGAATCTGCCTCAGTTTCCTCATTTATAAAATGGGAGGCGTAGGAATACCTATTTCACAAAGTGGATATGAGAATGAGATGAGATGAGCTAGGGGAAGTGCTTTAGAAACTGAAAAACACTGTAGAAATTCTCTTCAAATTATCACTCTGACGATATGGTAGCCCCATCCTGAAGTTGTAGCAGCGCTAATGTCATTAAAATCAATTGAACAAACAGATCAGGGGGTGGGAAAAAATCCAGATCTATCGGAAGTTAAATGGGAGTTTTGACAATATTGCTCCCAGGTAATGCTAACTTTTTGGAGTTTGGGGAGAAGGAGAGAAGTGGAAAAAGGAGAGAATGAAAGGGAAGAGAGAGTGAGCCTCTTGGAAGGAAGTAAAAATAAAGACATTCAAAGGATACCCTAAGGAAACTCTAAGATTGATATAATGTCACTGCAACAAAATATGGATTTCTAATTAAATTTACATTCTTTCCTTGAATTTTATGGCCAGCAGATTTGAAGATTACAGGCCAGTTATTTTGCAGAATGTCCCTCAGTCTGGGCTATTAGGGTGCTGCTTCAAGTTCAGGTTATGCATCTTTAGCCAGGGATGTCACAAAAGGGATGTAGTGATCTCCTTGTGTCACATCAGGTGGCACAAGATTGCCCTTTGTTTCATTACCGATGACATTAGCTTGGTCACTTGATTGGGGGTATCTCCCAGACTTCTCCACTGTAAAAGTTGCTCTTTTCCCCTTTGAGAGTAATAAGAATTTTGTGGTGTGATAATGCGAGACTATTCCATTCCCCATCGGTTTGTTTGTTTGTTTATTTATGTCAGTATGGACTCATGGATTCCTATTTTGTTCAGTGAGCTATAATCCATCGCTGTCATTATTTACTTTTTGCCCAGATTGTTCCAAATTTATCCAGTGGGAGCCCCTTCAAGCTGATCTCTTATGACTTATTGACACATTCCTGTCATTCTTGGTTCACTTTCTTACTTTTCTGGCACAAAAGGATGACTCCAGATTTTGTTCTTACGTGTTCCATGCCGCAGCCTTAGTGTCAGCCATTTCTCCAAGGAATTTCAGTTCTTTGTAGTATAAAATGATATTAAGAAACCAAGATCTAAATACTATTGGATTGTTAACTGGGTTTTTATCCTTCTGGGATGTTTTCAACACCACCAGCCAGTTCTCTGATTGTCCAATAATTCAGTTCAATCCTGATGCTATCTGCCTTGAATTAGCAACAGATCCCACAAGTTAAGGGCTCAGTCCCACAAGACTGACTGGTGGGTGGAGGGGACAGAGCTTCCATGCCCTCTCTGGGCACACCACCCTCCCACCACCTGGATGTATTCACCAACCCAGAAGTTCTCCGAGCCTCATCTGTTCAGGGGTGTTATGGATGCTCATTATGTAGGCATGATTGATCAAATCATTGGTCGTTGGTGATTATCTCAATCTTCAGGCCCTCTCCCCCACCTTGGAGTTTGGGAGGAGTGAGGTTGAAAGTCCTAAACTTCTAATAAGGCTTGGTATTTCTGGTGACCAGCCCCCATCCCGAAGGGGCCCACCAGAAGTTACCTCATTACAACAAAACAGGTTCCCCTCACCCTTATCACTCAGGAAATTTTAAGGGCTTTAGGAGCACTGTACCAGAAACGAGGAACAGAGACCAAGTATCTTTCTATGATACCACAGTGGTGGTGGTTTGATTGTTTGTATAAATGAAATATCACCTTAGCCACAAGGTTGTGGTCATGTCTCAGTGAAGCTTAGGCTTTAGAACGTCATGTGTCAATAAAGTTTATACTTTAGGAGACAGTAGAAGGAGCACATGTTAATATCCCATCCTTTAGTTATTAAATTTGAGTCTAATTGAGACACTGTCATATGGCTTATGACTCTCTTGTATGAAAATAGGTTGGGTTTGTATTAAATAGTTGTCATGATACTCTTCTGTACTCTCTAATAGTGTATCAGACAATACTGTATATATTTAAAGACTCGAAATCCCAGAATAATATTCATTCTTTTTGATTTTCACCATTAAAACCAATTCTGCTGCCCTCTGTCTTCATTTATTCCAAAATTCTGTAACTAAATCTTTAGTTCAGAAAACATACTGGTGTTCTTTGTAAGTTAAACAAAATTTTGCAGGGTGTAGGATTTCAGTAGGCTTCTTGTTTCTTAAACTCCAGAGAGGAAAGGAGGCAGTTTGAACTCCTTTTCATGTACACATCCAAATTGTTTTGTCCATTCTTAAACATATGCAACATGCTTACAATAAGTCAGTGTTGATTTATAGTTCAAGTTCCTAACCTTCAGAGTACTTGAACATACTCTAGAGTGTTACCTCATGTGAGAATGATTCTTTCTGGAATTAAACAGCAATAACAAAAATAACAGAAATACCAAAATTAATCCAGTCCCATACCATGAATTTTAGAACTGTTGGTAGTGTGAAGCTTTGTGGTTTTTCTAGGAGATATTAGGCTACTAAAATTCTCTGCAGTTTAATTGTGTATTGATATACACTCCTTTGGCTTTGATTTACTTGTTTTTTTCCACAATATGTTAAAGAAAATACAAGAATATATGGCAACCTAACCACTAAAGATTGCCTTTAAACACATGCACCGTGTCTCACATACAGATAGAGCAGTAAGATAGGATGTAGTATTTTCCCTTTTGATATGATGTATTATATGTTAGTCATACTATTAATAATCAATGATCATTACTGTTAGAAGAGTTTCCATGAATCCCACATCTTAATGGTTTTTCTTCCCTTGGTTTGCATGGTACAATAGTCACAATTTTCCCCCTCCTACTTTAAAATCACCCTTTCTTAGTTGCCTTCTCTGGTTATTGTTTCTCCTCTGTATTTATGACTAGTTCCCAGGATTGGTCCTAGTCTTTTAATTCTATTCTCTGCAAAAAAAATCTACACTTATATTTTCAAATATCTGTATTGGTGGTTCAGGTTTACAATGCTAGTCCTTTGTTCTTACCTGAACTTCAGTTTTGAGTTCTGTATGATATATCGTGGATTTTCCAAAATCATGTCAAACTTGACATGCATAAAACCATACTTCTTATCTTTCTTTAGAAACTGGTCTGTCTTCCTGTTTCTCCATTTGGGTCAGGAGCACTGTTTTTCTTTCTTTTAGATCTAAATTTTGGCATTTGCTTTGAGTCTTATCTTCTTTTCCCCTCTCCCATATTCAGTCTTGAAACTTAATGGTACATACTTGGTGTCTTATGGATTCCTGCCTTTCACTTTGTTTCTATTGACTGGAAGTCCTCAGAGAAGGACCCCGTAGATTCCTAATGGGCTTGTTTTGTCAGGGTGGGAATCAATGAATGAATTATCTGCTTTCATTTTCATTATTCTTTTTGTAGTTCTTCTTATTTTTTAAAAAAATTTTTTTAGAGTTTTGGAAAATTGAGATATCTATATGATAGTATAAAGAGGCCTTGAAATTAGAAAAACAAGTGCAGACTATTAATCATAAATTGCTTAACTTCTCTGAGCCTATAAAGCCAAGGTAGTAATCCTGTACTTACAGCACTGAGTTGTAAGAATTAAATGAGGTGATCTACATGAAAGTGCTTTGCAAACATTAACAGATCACTTGGGTATAATAACTGATTGTATTCCAAAGTCTGTGAAATGGAAGTGGTTAATATATTTGAAATATCTAGAACATAAAGGCCTTAAAATTATAGTTATTTCTATTTTATACTTGATAATGCCAAAATTAATTCATAATAATACATTTATTAATAGAAATACTACAGATTGCCTTTTTTGTTGTTTGTTTTATGTATTTGTTCCTCTCTCTTAGGCCTTTGCATATCAAAAGGTTATAGAAGAAATAGTAGCCCAAGGGGACAAGAGCGATAATAGCAATATAAGTTGCAAGTTTGCTAAACTCAAGTAATACCAATTTCGTATGTGAAAATCCCTAATGATCAATGGCCAGTCACTCAAATTAAACCATTAGGTTGAAAATAAAGGTGAAATCACAGGTATAATTCACTTATTTATTGATATTGGTTCACATAATTGATGATTAAGCATTACCCAAAAGGACCACACATTAACGTGCCATGTTCACAAAGACACAGAGGAATTCACACTGCTATCTATGACACATTTCATATTTGTCTTCGATTTATACTGTTGCTGCTAAAAATAGGATCTTACTCTTTTCAGAGCTCATACGATTCCAAAAGATGTTTAATGTAAAATTAGGATTAATAGCTCAGTGTAACCTTTCTAAATAAAGAGTCATGCTTAGGAAATGGACACCTCAGCAATAACGTACTGCTTGCATGGACACTAATTTTCATGCATTATGTTCATATCAAGCACTGTATTTAGCCTGCAGACGATTCCTGCTTTGAGAAGGTCTATTCCTAAAAGGTGGGGGGAGCTATACACGTTTCTTGCTCCTTTATGGTTTCCTTGCGGATTCTTTTCCTTTTGTTTCTTTCCAAATAGTTTTGTTTAAAAATGTGAATTTTTTTTGAAACTCTAAACATAAATGCTCTCATAAGAGGGGGAAGGGAGCAAGCCTTCTCTTGTGGCAACAATTATTGCCCTTATTTTTCTATTTATTCACTTTTGGGTTAATTTAGTCTGGCTAAAATTACATACATATTCATGTTTCTTAATAAGAACAAAGCTTTACTCTTGGTTATTTTCCATAAATTTTTCCTCATAAGCAATTTGATAGGCATCTACTTTAACTATTAGAATGAAAGTTCATAGTGAATCCATGAAACCTGGTCTCAGATCTGTAATTCATTAACTCTTTCCCCAAAGGTTCAAATGCTTCTTTTTCAGATTACAATAAAATTGCTACTGCTTTCTTTTTAAAGTTTACAGTGCCCAATTTATATTGCAGTACTAGTAATGGGACACTATTTATTAAACTCTCACTCATCTTGGTTGGACAGCAGATGTCAAAGTTGCAAGTAGGATAAAATGTCATCTTAGGTATTATGATGGTGCTAATAAACAAAAGTGTGGAAAGCCCCAAAGTTACATAGGCTATCTGTTTCCTTGTACAAGTAGCAGTTAACATAGAGTTCTCTATGATTTCACTTAATAGTTGTATAATTATTACATATTCGAAATAATTATCATATTCCTCTAATGGCTAAAGTTAATGCACCTTTTAACTTTGCCATTAATTTGCTTGAGGCTTGATTTAAAAGAAAACAGGCCGGGTGCGATGGCTCACGCCTGTAATCCTAGCACTCTGGGAGGCTGAAGTGAGTGGATTGTTTGAGCTCAGGAGTTCCAGACCAGCCTGAGCAAGAGCAAGACCCGGTCTCTACTAAAAATAGAAAGAAATTAGCTGGACAGCTAAAAATATACATAGAAAAAATTAGCCAGGCATGGTGGCGCATGCCTGTAGTCCCAGCTACTCGGGAGGCTGAGGCAGGAGGATCCCTTGAGTCCAGGAGTTTGAGGTTGCTGTGAGCTAGGCTGACACCAGGGCACTTTAGCCAGGGCAAGAGTGAGACTCTGTCTCAAAAAAAAAAAAGAAAAAAGAAAACGTTAACTATTTTTTTTTTAAATGTAGTTGTTTTGATCTATGGCAAAGATTTCTGTAGAAGTCTTTATTTTCAAATATTTTTAAAGTTCTATTCCAGGGCCCTGAAAAAATTTTGCTGACGTTTGTTTTGGTAAAGAAGCTGAAACCCAGGTAGCTTCAGAAATTAGGCTTATGCAATACAGGGAAGTGGAAAAGTTGCAAAGATTTGAATTTTTAATTTAAGGACTCATTCCTCTGGTTTTGAATTATTTGTATATATTCCCATTTCATTCTATGAAAAGTGGAATATTGTTACTTACTAGGATTTTTTTAAAAAGAACTTTTTAAACATAAAAGAGTTAGCTTTATTTTTTATGTATGTATTATTGGAATAATTTATTGGGATTGATAAAATTTATGTAATTGGGTCTATATTTCTATTTATGTTCCTTATTCAATAGATTATATTAAGGGGGTGTTTTTAACTTATGAACAACTATTCATAAACATTTATTTTGACATTGTTAAAATAACGTTTTAGTTTTCAAGATTTTATTTCTTAAAGATGTTAGATCAGGTTTCCTCCCCTATTTATTTATTCAGTGACTACTTTAGGATTTATTTACTCCTTTTTTTTCTTTACTTAACTCCTTGATTTCAAGAGGAATTTTACAATTATGTATTCTAAATTCAAATCTGTTCTTCTTCTCTTTAAATAGGCAAAACATGATTCAGATTTAGAGAATATAATTTAAAAGTAGTACATTGGCGCAATTCCATGCAAAAGGCTTTTACAGGAAAAGTCAGAGCCTGTTGGCAGTTCACTAAACGTGACTTAATATAAATCTACAGAGTTTATGCCATATTCTTTATTTTCCCACATTTCTTTAAATGTATCTTATTCTTGAAAAACAAAATCCATAATAAACACCGGGGAAACATAAAAAGTACCAAGCAGTATTTTCTGTAGTTTTTTTTTTTTTTTTTTAAGCTCTGTACCAGGCCACTACCATCTTAATTCACTTTTTAAACTTATCTCAATTTTGGGTTGAACACATGTTGATAGATGAATGAACTCTTACTTTATGAGAACCAATAATTAAAATGATTTCTGAGATTTTTATTTCCATCCCCCTTAATAATGAATTTTTGTTGAATATTTTTGATACTATGGAACATTTAGTACTTACCAGTATTTAACATAGACCTGGTCTTAAAACTATTTCATTACATGTTGATTTTCTTCAATCATAGCCTCAACAATAAAAAAGTAAACCATGTTATGAAGATGTGTATAGAGAATTAGAGAGCTGAGCTCTATTATCTCCATCTGTAACTCTGGGTTAATAGTACCTTTCTTATTTCCCTTGATTTATAAGTAGCAAATAAAATACATGTAAAAGTGATGTGAAAATTTTTAAAGGATATGAAATGTTTTATCAATTTTTGGGAAATTATTTGAAATCTGACGTAATTTGAGTAGCAGCTATGCAAGGAATGCTCAGTAAAGTTTACTAATGAATTTATGATCTTCCCATTTGTAGCTTCTAAGTTTTAAAAAAAAATTTTAAATAGAAAAAAATAGAGTGCATTGATTTAAAAAAATAATTTTAAAAAGATATGATTGGTCCTGTGCTTACGTACATAATACATATATATGCTTTTTTTAAAATTTCAGCTTATTACAGGGGCACAAATAGTTAGGTTGCATACAGTGCCTTTGCCCCACCCAAGTCAGAGTTTCAAGCATGTCCATCCCTCAGATGGTGCACACCACACCTATTAGGTGTAAATATACCCATCCCCCCCACCTGCCCAACACTTGGTGAATATTACTACTAAATGTGCACATAAGTGTTGATCAGTTAATACCAAGTTGATGGTTAGTACATGTCGTGCTTGTTTTCCCATTCTTGTGATACTTTACATAGTAGAACGGACTGCAGCTCTATCCAGGATAATACAAGTGGTGTTAGATCACCATTGTTTTTTGTGGCTGAGTAGAACTCCATGGTATACATAAACCACATTTTATTAATCCACTCATGTATGATGGCCACTTGGGTTCTTTCCACATCTTTGCAATTGTGAATTATGCTGCTATAAACATTCTAGTGAAGATGCCTTTTTTATAGAATGTCTTTTTTTCCTTTGGGTAGATGTCCAGTAATGGGATTGTTGGATCAAATGGTAGTTCTACTTGTAGTTCTTTGAGGTATCTCCATATTGCTTTCCACAGAGGTTGTACGAGTTTGCAGTCCCACCAGCAGTGTGTGAGTGTTCCTGTCTCTCCGCATCCATGTCAACATTTTTTGTTTTGGGACTTTTTATTTATTTATTTTATTTTTTAGTTTTTGTTTCAGTATATTACGGGGGTACAAATGTTTAGGTTACATATATTGCCTCTTGAAGCTTTGTTTTTGGACTTTTTGATAAAAGCCATTCTCACTGGAGTTAAGTGATATCTCACTGTGGTTTTGATTTGCATTTCCCTGATGATTAGAGATTTTGAACATTTTTTCATGTTTTTTGGCCATTTGTCTTCTTTTCAAAAGTTTCGGCTTATGTCCTTTGCCCACTTTTTAATGGGGTTGTTTGATTTTTTTCTTACTGATTTTCCTGAGTTCTGTATAGGTTCTAGTTATAAAACCTTTATCAGATGTGTAGCATGCAAATATTTTCTCCCATTCTGTAGCTTGTCTATTTGCTCTCATGATAGTTTCCTTGGCTCTGCAGAAGCTTTTTAATTTGGATCAGGTCTCATTTATTTATTTATTTATTTTGTTGCTGTGATTGCCTTTGGGGTTTTCTTCATAAATTCTTTCCCTAGGCCGATGTCCAAAAGAGTTTTTCCAACATTTTTTTCTAGAATTCTTATAGCTTCATGCTTTAGGTTTAAGTCTATTATCCAGCACTGTGAGTTGATTTTTGTGAGCGGTGAGAGGTGTGGATTCTGTTTCGGTCTTCTGTATATGGCTGTCCAATTTTCCCAGCACCATTTATTGAATAGGGATTCTTCCCCCCAGTGTATGTTTTTGTCTGCTTTGTCAAAGATCAGATGGCCATATGAGGATGTTTTTATATCCGGGTTCTCAGTTCTGTTGCATTGGTCTATGTCTCTGTTCTTGTGTTTTAATTACTATAGCCTTGTAGTATAGCCTGTAAATTGATGCCTCCCCATTTGTTCTTTTTGCTTAAGATTGCTTTTGCTATGCGGGTCTTCTCTGGTTCCATACGAAGTGTAGAATTATTTTTTCTGGATCTGCAAAAATGATGTTGGTGTTTTAATAGGGATTGCATTGAAACTGTAGATCACTTTGGGTATTATAGACATTTAAACAATGTTGATTCTGCCACCCCACAAGCATGGTATGGTTTTACACCTGTTTACGTCCTCTGCTATTTCCTTCCTCAGTGTTTCATGGTTCTCCCTGCAGAGGTCTTTTGCCTCCTTAGTTAAATATATTCCTAGGTGTTTTATTTTCTTTGTTGCTATTGTGAAAGGTATTGAGTCTTTGCTTTGGTTCTCAGTTTGACTGTTGTTGGCATATAGGAATGCTACTGATTTCTGTACATTGATTTTGTAACCTGAGACTTTGCTGAATTTGTTTATCAATTCCAGTAGTCTCATGGCAGAACCTTTGGGGTTTTCTAGATATAAGATCATATCGTCAGCAAGGAGCGATAGTTTGACTTGTTCTGCCCCCACTTGGATGCCCTTGATTTCCTTCTCTTGTCTGATTACTCTAGCTAGGACTTCCAGCACTATGTTGAATACAAGTGGAGATAGTGAGCAACCTTGTCTTGCTCCAGTTCTAAGTGGGAATGTTTCAATTTTTCCCCATTCAGCTTTTCTTGTGGAGTAGAATATAAGTTAAGCTATCCTGTAAAACAGTGTTTGAAAATTTATTTTTACTCTTTGTTTTCTTTGTTCACTTGATTTAAGTGTAGTTATTATATAAAAATGCATATATTTGATGTATAAATTTTGTCTATGCATATACCCATGATACCATCACCACAATCCAGCTGCTAAGTGAGCTTTAAAAAATGTTGGCTTCAGTATGTTTGGATTTCTTGATTAAATCATATTCCCAAAGAGCCAGAAGGCATTTCTGTCTAGTTTCATTTCTCCCCAACTAGTTGGTTTTCTTCCTTCTGCCCCTCTGTTTAGGGCTGTGAGTGGAGCTTCCACTGCTCTTATAATTCTTTAGGTTTTGATATGTCTTCCATTATAATGTAAAAATAAAAATCACTATATGAGGGAGTCTTTCCATGTTGAAGGTAATTATTTTTTTAAAAAAATATCAAATTCTGAATAATAGAGTGCTCACTAAAGGTATTTCCAGCATTACTTGGTTTATTATATTAGAAACAGGCAATTGTAGATATTTTGTTGTAGCTACACATTGCTGAGTAAAGATACGGCGTTTGTCAGTCAGGTCATACTCGGCAGCTTTAGAAAGGGCTGATAGTACTGTTTCTTGAATCCTACAAAGTTAAGTACAATGAATGTGAGTATCCACATTTGAAGGTGAGCTCTACAGTGTCAGGGAATGCTAAGTCTCACATTTAGTTTACAGATTTAGTTTAAAGAATATCTCCTTAAATTTGGAGTGATTTTTATTATATTTTACGACATCTTTGGGTAGTTTTTGGTAAACTTCCACAGACCGGTGTCTGTAGTTTCATAGACTTTGGGTCAGAAAGAAAATACCTTGGTTAATGCCTCTGTTGTGTCTTATCTTTATGACCCTGTGTACACTATAATATTTAAGCTCTCCGAATTTTCATGCCATGTTTGAAAATGTCCAGATTGCAACATTTGGTAAATTGACAGGTTTGGGTTTATGATGGTCAAACGAATGGATGAAGAAATGGGCTGTGTTTGAAAGTTATCTGTTACCTGTAAAAGTAATTCATCATCCCTTATGTATAGAACATTAGTGTGGCTGAGATAAATGGCTTGGTCACAGATGGTTAGATCGGTATCCAAATAGACAAATCAAACAAATAACCAAGCTAGTACATGAGATTATCATAACTGGTATGACAGGTAGATGAAAGGACTCTGATAGAAGACTGCTCAGAGAGGTTTAGTTTGAGACTAAATCTAGATTAGTTGCATTGAAGAAAGTGTATTGACCAAAGGGCAGGAGTGTGTTAGTGTAGAACCAACCCAGCAGACATGCGAGCTGGAATCCCTGATTATCCAATGCATGCAGTTGAGATAATAATTAGAATGTTCCTAAAGCAGTGCCAATTCTGTTAGGGCCCTGTGGTCTCAACCCCCAGGCCACAGACTGGTACTGGTCTGCCGTCTAATGGGGGAGTTCCACCGTGTCCCCCCGCCCTCCGTCTATGGAAAACTTGTCTTCCATGAAACTTTAGAGGGCGTGGAGGCACACAGTAGTAGGTGCATGGCAGGCAGGCTCAGCTTCCTCTGTGTTTATAGCCCCTCCTCTCCCCATTGCTAACATCACCGCCGGAAACTGGTTCCGGGCGCCAAAAAGGCTGGGGACCGCTGTTAAGCAATATCCTTGTTGACTTCTTACCTGTTTATTTAGCAGTGTCCTAATGTCTCAGAGAAGGCAGGGAAAAATAATTTTTCAATATTGCCTGCCACAATTTAACTAAAAATATGATATACAATTCAGAGCATGAATATTGCCAAATGGAACAAAACTGAGTGCCCTGTGCTTTCAAAGTCAGAAAATTCCTCCTGACACAGCATGGCATGTTAAATAACAGTGCTCCCTATGGCGCTGAGTTCAAAGTTTGAGAGTGGAGTTTAGAAATTAGAAGTTGTAAAATATTTTCACGTGATAATCATCATTGCACCACGGGCCATCCCCAGGCTCAGGGACAGTCATAGGAGAAGAACAGCATTACTAGCAAAGGTTGTGTGGTTAGAATTGGCATCGCTTCCCTCAATGAAGCAAAGATCCCCATCATCATTGTCATCACCCATCGAGTGCTTACGGTATCCGAGCAACTCTATAAGTGCATGGCGTATACTAAGCCATTTCATCCTCATGCTGACATTATGTCATAGGACTATTTCAATTTCTACTCTGCAAAAACAGACACATTTTAGTCTGTTTCTTTGTATCCCCAGACCCTAGAACAGTGCCTGGCACATTATATATGCTCATTAAATATTATTTGACTGCATGATTGAGGAAACTGAGACACTGAGAGGTTAAAGGACTTGCTGAAGGTTATATAGGTAGCAAGTGACAGAATTTAGATTCAAATGGAGTTTTTTTCTCTCTACACAGTGCTAATTAGTGAAATGCG
>CAUYRT010011675.1:0-27948 GCA_963574885.1 Lepilemur ruficaudatus
TGGCACATAAAATGGCACATTCAACAACAGACATGCAGAGGGGATGCCGGCTCCCACCAAGCCTGCCATCTGCCCCTGTCTCATCCCTGCCCTGGCCCTGTACTCCCACCCCTGTGCCACGCGCACACATCGTGGAAGCCCAGGTTTGGGGCACCAAGAGGAAACAAAGACATTTATTGTTGGATGTATCCAGGAAGGCTGTTCTACATCAGTTAAATTCATCACATCTTCAAGAAATGTTAAATGACGTGGGTCTATAGTCCTAGCAAGATGGCTGACCAGAGACACCAGCTGCCAGAGCATCTCAGGAAGAAGGAGAAATTTTAGATGAAAGAGAAAAAATGAACAGACACATAAACATAGATCAGATGTGAGTCTGAGGTAAGGGTGCCAGAGCCTTCAGGAGACTCCATGGGAAGAAGTTGCCTTGCAGAACAAGAAGGAGCAAGATATCAGCAAAGGTCAACTGCCCAGAGGCTTGGAGTCCAGCGAGAAGGGGGGCTTCAACTCCCCAGGTCTGATCCTGCTCATTCCTACACAGACATTTCCCAACTCCAGCCCAGACTGCAGTAGCCACAGGGATCCAGTGGGTGGGTCCCAGGTGATCTGCATGACTCCAGAGCCTGAACATTCTGGGCAGACTGCCTCCCAGAGAGAGGGTCAGAGATGACCAGAGTGCTAGCATTCCTCCATACAGACTGTTTCTCCCTTCCCCCTCCCTCACCTGCAACTGCTGGGAAAGACAATTGAGCCACCACAGGGAAGCTTCCACAGAGAGTGGGGCTCAGGCATTTCCTCTTGAGGTCCTGCAGTGGAGAGCTTGCACCGACTCTCCTACTAGTAGCTCCCCCTAGTGGCCAGAAAGACAACTTCTAAGCCTCAATGAGGCTTTGCAAAGCATTCATTCTCTCACAACCTAGCCACAAACTGCCTTGATCCTCCTCCCACCTCAGGGTGGTAGAGATCAAGAACCCCCCCTGGGAGCTACAGGGTCCCTCCTAAAGCTTGGGATACTCAAGTACTCCACCTAGGGGACCAGAGTCTACCGCAGGCACAAAATAACATCTGGGTGCCTGGTTCTATCACACAAACATCAAACAATGACAGATAGAACAACCATATAGCTCATCATAGCGATTTCTGATCAAGTAAATAGGGTGTGGCTGATTCACACTCACAAGCATCACCCACTATCACTAAGAGTAAGCTCAGGGACCTAACTCACTACACCCTGTTGGGAAGAGGTGAAGATAACAGGTCAGAGGTAACCTGAGAGGTAAACCAAACCTGCTAGAATATCCCATATGCAAATCATGAACATCACTCCTCTCTCTGGCATGCTCAGGGATCAACCTTTGGGAACCCCGAGATGGGCTCATAAGCCAGGCCTAGCATTCCAGGTCTGAACTGAGAGACCAGATGAGAAGGAATCAGCAAAAGAACTCTGAAAACATGAAAAACCAGAGCAAAAGACACTACCCAAAAGAAAAAATAACTATTTACCAATGGATACCAACCGAAACAAAAAGATTGAAATGACAGATGAATAATTCCAAATATGGATTATAAGGAAACTCAATGAAATATGAGAGACAATAGAAACCCAACAAAAAGAAACCACAAAAACAATGCAGGAAATGAATGAAAAATTTACTAAGGAAATTGAATTATTTAAAAAAATCAAACAGAACTTCTGAAAATGAAAAATTCATTCAAGGAAATACAAAATACAGTGGAAAGCTTTAAGAATAGGATAGATCAAAGACAAAACCTTTCAGTTAAATCAGTCAAAGAGAAAGATTTGCAAAACAAGAGGAACTAACAAAGCCTACAAGAAATATAGGATTATGTAAAGAGGCCTAATATAATAATCATAGGCATCCCTGAGGGCAAAGAAAATCAACAAGGATTGGAAAATCATGCTCATAGATTGGCAGAATCAACATTAATAAAATGTCTATACTACCCAAAGTGATTTACAGATTCAATGCAATCCCCATTAGAATACCAAAGTCAGTTTTCACAGATCTACAAAAAATAATTCTACACTTTGTATGGAACCAGAAAAGACCCTAAATAGCCAAAGCAATCTTAGGCAAAAAGAACGAATCAGAGGCGTCAGGCAGGTGAGAGAGGAGACAAGAAGAAGGGTATATTCACACATAATGGGCACAATGTGCATTGTCTGGAAGATGGACCTTCTTAAAGCTCTGACTCTGATGGGGCAAAGGCAATATATGTAACCTAAACATTGGTACCCCTGTAATATGCTGAAATAAAAAATAAAAAAAGGACAAATCAGGAGGCGTCATTTTCAGACTTCAAGCTAGACTACAAGGTTATAGTAACCAAAATAGCATGATATTGGCACAAGAACAGAAACATAGGCTAATGGATCAGAACAGAGAACCCAGATATAAAAACAGCCTCATATTGCCATCTGATCTTTGACAAAGCAGACAAAAACATACAATGGGTAAAAGAAACCCTATTCAATAAATAGGGCTGGAAAATCGGATAGCCACATGTAGATGACTGAAACAGGATCCACACTTCTCACCACTCACAAAAATTAATGCACAATGGACAAGAGACTTAAACCTAAGGCATGAAACTATAAGAATTCTAGAAGAAGGGGTTGGAAAAACTCTTATAGATACTGGCCTAGGCAAAAACTTTATGAAGTAGACCCCAAAGGCAATCACAGCAACAACAAAAATAAATAAATGGGACCTGATCATATGAAAAACCTGGAAAGCAAAGGAAATAAACAACAGAGCAAATAGCAACTTACAAAATGGGAGAAAATATTTGCATGCTATAAATCTGATAAAGGGCTCATAACCAGAATCTACAAAGAATTCAAGCAAATCAGCAAGAAAATGTCAAACAATCCCATTAAAAAGTGTGCAAAAGTCATGAACAGAAGCTTTTCAAAAGAAGATAGATTAATGGCCAATAAACACATGAAAAAATGCTCAACATCTCTAATCATCAGGGAAATGCAAATCAAAACCACAATGAGATATCTTCTAACTCCAGGGAGAGTAGCTTTTATCAAAAGTCCTAAAATAACAGAAGTTGGTGTGGATGCAGAGAGAAAGGGACACTTATAAGTCCCACTGTTGTTGGGACTGCAAACTAGTTGAACCTCTATGGAGGAAAGTAGTAGGGAGATACCTCAAAGAACTAAAAGTAGACCTGCTATTTGATCCAGCAATCCCACTACTGGATATTTACCCAAAGGAAAAAAAGGCATTTTATTAAAAAGATACTTGCACTGAAATGTTTATGGCAACACAATTCATAATCACAAAGATGTGGAAACAATCCAAGTGTCCATCAATACATGAGTGGATTAATAAAATGTAGTATATGTATACCATGAAGAATTACTCAGCCATTAAAAAAAAAATGTTGAACTAATATCTTTTGTAACAACCTAAATGGAACTGAGACCATTGTTCTAAGTGAAGTACCACAAGAATGGAAAAACAAATACCACATATACTCACTATTAAATTGGAACTAAACGATCAACACTCATGTATACATATGGTAGTAAAATTCAACAGATATCAAGCAGGTAAGGGGAGGAGGGGATGGGTAAATTCACACCTAATGGGTACAATGCACACTATCTGGGTGATGGGCACACTTACAACTTTGATTCACACGATACAAAAGCAATTCATGTAACCAAAACGTTTGCACCTCTGTAATATTATGAAATAAAATAAACAAATAAATAAATAATTTTAAAAAATAGCACATTCAACTTAGAATTTTTTTAGGCTAAGTCAGCCCAATGAGGCCAGAACTACACATGCTTGATAGCGTTCATATGACAGTTTATCACTTGTGGGAAGGGGGAGAGGCAGCACCCTGGGGATTCTGGGACACATCTGCCAATACAGAGCTTCCCCAGGGGGCACTGGAACCAGCTGCCTGACCTGCCTCATTTGCAGGCAGGCCTAACAGAAAACTTGCCTACCAACATTTCTCCCTACCTTTGTCCTCCCCATTCCGATTTAGCACTATTTCCAACACTCATTCTAACCAAGTTATCCTTCTTCTATAAATCCTCCACTGGCCCCACATGCAGCCTTCAAAATAAAGCCCAGTCCTACCTTTCATCTCTGCAGCCGCCCCAGTTGGTATGCCCACCCAACAACAGAGAGCTGCTCATTGCTCCCCCAAACTCTCTATGCATTTCCATGCCTCTGTATCTTACACACATTCTTCCTTTTCCCTGGAATATTTTGCTCCAGCTTTCCCCAGCAAAGAACCACTCCTTTAAAAGTTATCATCCAATCTCAACCTAACAGGACAAATGACTTGCTCCTTTCTTTATACTCCCTGTGTTCCTAGCCTATACTGCAATTATTTGCTTGAGTATCTGTCTCCCAATTAAACTGTGATTTCTCAAGCACAGGAATTAGGTCTTATCATCATTGTATCCTCAGCACCTAGCAAAGTGTCAGATACCCAGTCAGCTCTCAACGAGAATTTGTTGAATGAACCCATAAGGAGCAAATTAATAGACCATTAATTTGAGCCTTGCACACCTTACATTTGAATGTCTACAGGATGCTAATGTGAGAAAACATGATTTGCATTCCCCTAGTTGGTTAAGGTCTAAGCTCCCAGGGCATGAGGTCCAAACATGATCCCAAACACAGGAACCACATCAATGCACTGCTCTCATCCGAGATGATGGAGAGAATAGAAGCAAGGGGTACCCAATGGTGAAGCTGGTATATTTAGGTGGGGACCACCCTTGGAGACCTCAGGACACTGTCCTCCATGAGTAGATCATTTTTTAATATCTCCTCCACACAACAAAACTATTTTCTATAATAATCATTATTATCTTGAGGTGTTTTGTAGTTTTAAAAATTATTGATATAAAATGAAAAATAAATCTTGATTTTAATTTTCATGATAGTATTCAGATTTAGTAAAACATTTCATGTTCAGGCTAATAGGTGCACTTACTAAACAAAAATATTACACCTCACAGTTCATATTTGGCTTCACTCTTTAAAGTATTAGACAAAAACAAAAATTCCAAGTGGTCACAGAAAATGACTGCATTGAAGTAACAAGTTACCTTTGTAATCATGTGTTATCATTGTTCATTTCTAACCTATTATTTAAAAGGAGGAAATGGTGAGCTCATATGATTCCAAACCCTAATGAACTTCTCTCCATCTTTCCAATCAATGCTGTAGCTGACTTGGCCTGTGTCGGTGTCTACTGTATAACTGGGATGTCTCCAAATTAACTTCCATGTAGATCGAAATTTATATTAAAGAACAGGTAATAAACACATGTTAAATTGGAAGCATAGATATGCATTCACAAAATTCAACAGTAATCACCAGCAATTATGTAGCACTTAGACCAACAAAATATTTCATTTGGAGGATTTTACCTCTGAAATTGTTTAAAATCATCAGAGCACGGTGACAATAAGAAGTACACCAACTCATAATCAGTTTTATGATTGGTTTTCAATTCTCTATAGGCAATGCATCTCCTTAGTGTCTGCCCCTAGGAAGACCATAGGAACCATCTCCATCACCTTCCCCTAGTGTGTTATGACTTCTCCTCACTTCCTTCTTAGAGCTGAAGAGCAAGAATAGGACCTGGAAAAATCAGGCTCTCCTGGAGTGCACAGCCAGAGCAGCCTGGCCTGAGGGGTCAGAAAAAGCTTCCACAGGCTTCCAGATTAGTCTAACACTCTCAGTGTTCAGATCTCAGCCACGTCCCAGTGGTGTTCAGCTACTTGCCACTTGCTGTGAGGACCTTGGACAATACCGCAAAGAAAGCCAGCTCTGACGTCCACCCACTTCTCTACAAATTTGCCTCCTTTCTTTGGGCCCCTACTGTATTAGTTTGCTGGGGCTGCCATAACAAAGTACTACAGACCGAGTGGCTTAAACAACAGCAATTTATTTCCTCATAATTCTGGAGGCTAGAAGTCCAAGATCAAGATGTCAGCAGGGTTATTTCTTCCAAGGCATCTCTCCTTGGCTCATGAATGCCCATCTTCTCCATCTGTCCTCACACGACTGTCCCTCAATCTGTGTGTTGTCTGCATGCTAATCTCTTCTTACAGGGACATCAGTCATATTGGATTGGGGCCCACCCCAATGACCTCATTGTACCTTACTTACCTCTTTGAAGACTTTATCTCCAAATACAGTCACATTCTGAGGCACTGGGGTTTGGACTTCAGCATGTGAATTTTGGGAGGACACAGTTTATCCCAGACCACCAACTCTCTGAAGCCACGGCAGTCAACCCAACACCCTCTTCTTCCCTCCATGTCCAAAGCTCACCATCCACTTTCCACACCTGCTCACCACATTCACCTCCCTGCCATTTCCCAAACTCAGGTTCCATGTGTCTCTTATCTCCCTTCCTTGATCATATTATTATTAGAATAACTGGCTTTAGCCCTCACAGAATAAACATTATTTTAGAGAGACTAGATAACTAGAATGGTTCTAAGTAATAGAACACGCAGTTGGTAGGATGGGAGTGGGGAGTGTTGGTCTTTTGAGAGCTCTTTCTCATTCTACTTCATCTCACCACCACCCTCCTTGCTGCCCACTCCATCCCCCAAAAACCATAGTCAGGGTGTCCGAGATTAAAACACATAGATTTCTTTCAATACCACATCTCCTCTTCCCCTTCCCACCGGAAGCCCCTGTCACCGCTCACCTTGGCAGTGTACGTGGAGTTAGGACTATAAAAAAATCAGGGTGTAAAATGCAAGTTCCCACACTTGTAAGTTCTCTTAGATATTATGCTTCAACAGCTACAGTTTCACCTAAACAAGCTGGGATACATGTAATAACAACTCTGTATAGACAGCCCTGATGTGGCAGCTGGTGCCTAGGAAAACCATGCCTTTTCACATTTTTTATTAAGTAATTAGTAAATCATAGGGTCAGGAATGTTAATACTACATCTAAAAAGGGAACATATTCCCAAGTGGGTATTGTCATATGACACAAGTTATATTTTACCTATCAGCATTATTGGTACCCAGAGAACTATTCTGAAAAGCCTGTTAAAATAATGAAGTACAAAGGGAGAAAAGATATGGAATGCTCTTTGGCACTCTACAGCACTGATAGTTTCTGCAATCATATATGTGGATTTCTTCCTAAGCTTCTTCAGAAAAGGAAGTAAGTCTATAAGTAACCTTAAAAAAAAAAGTAGCTCTATAACTATGTTGAACTGAACTAAATTGAATTGAATACCTATTTATTTGCTGGCCTATAAACACATACATAACTTACTGATTTTCAGTGATAGAAAGAGGACCAGAACATAGATTTCCATGTGACAATTTCAACCACTATAATGATCCAAATATCTGAGTTTAAATAACACTTTATACATATCAGAAATAAGAAATTTAAATAGAGCATGGTTTTTCTTTTATCTTTTATTATCTCTTACCATTATTCCTAAATTCCTCTCAACACTCAAGCTTGTCTGTTGAGCATTTAATTATCCTTATTGCACCCAAAGTCATCTTTGTTCAAGAAAAACATTAAATACACAATTTAGAGATGAAGAAAAACATGACATTCAGTATTGTCTTACAGAAAATAATTCTGTATGCATGTAGAGCTTACTATGAACTGGGGAATAATTTAACTTCATGACCCTCATATTCAGTTGTTAATTACTTTTTCGTTGTCCTCAATATATTTCTATTGCATCAATGGGAAACTATAGTAGTCCTCCAGTGACCAAAATTATACATATCAATTGTTATGAATATTAATTAAAAGCTTTGTGTCTTCATGGAAAACCATCTACTTCCTACTTCAAAGGCATTGAGTTTCAGTGCTGCAAAAAATTTCCTTCAGTTAAAATTTTCAGTACATTTCAATCAATAAGATTATGAGTTCTTTTGCTGTTCTTCCAATTCTAGAAAGACAAACATTTTTAAACGAAGTAATTGATCTACAACATTTTGCCTGTAAAGGAGCCTATTTCAAAAGAAAATAAATGTACTGTACCTGACTTATGAAAAAAGTACGTATCACAGAGAGAAACCTATTGAATTACTGAGGCCTTTAACTGCATAGTGAGCAGAAGTTGGGAGGATCAATCAACTGTGTTTGCTGTGCCAAACCCAGGGTGGCTGAGCACATAGTGGGGTTAGGGATATAGGAGAAGAGTTTTCATAATCTTGAACCCACGGTGCTTAGAGAAAGAGTTCCGGTGTCTGCTCATCTGTGCACATACACATGTACACATTAGGGAAAGCACTAAGATGTGTGGAAGGGCAGACACTAATTCCTGCTCATCTGGGGCTTTGTTCTTCTGCCTTATGTTTGTTTGTTGTTTGTTTGTTTTGGGTTTTGGGGTTTTTTTTTTGTCCTTTGAGAAAAGATCTGGCAACCAGAAATCATAAGGTGAGCAGAGTTGAAGGCAGATTGTATCTAAATATTGTGCAAAACAGTCATCATTCTTTCTTTCTTTCTTTTTTTTTTTTGTAGAGACAGGTTCTTGCTATGTTTCCCAGACTAATTTCGAACTCCTGGCCTCAAGCAATCCTCCCTCAAGCACCTCTGCCTCCTAAATTGCTGGTACTAGATGCACGAGCCACTATGCCTGGCCTAAAACAGTCTTTCTTAATCTTGGTTTTGCTACCTCCTAAAATAAATTGAATCATGTCAACAATAAAACAAAACATGCTAAAATTTATCAAAGCAAAATTAAAGTCATTTTTTATTTAAAATAAGTGATACTAAGAGGATATTATAAAAAAAATATAGATGAACAAGTAGATAGAAGAAGTGCACAAGACAAAGTATGTGCGGAGAGGTGTGGAGCTTCCAGGCGAGCCACCCTCCAGGCACCTCCGTGTGGTCTCCATACAATGGAATATTACTCCACTATGAAAAGGAATGAAGTTCTGATGCATACTAGAACATGGGTGACCCTTGAACACATTATGCTAAGTGAAAGAAGCCAGTCATAAAAGACCACATATTGTAGGATTCCTTTCATATGAGATGTGCAGAACAGGGAAATCCATAGAGACTGAAACTACATTAGTGGTTGCCAGAGGCAGGGGGAAGGGAAAATGGGGACGTGATTGGCGATGGGTACAGGGTTTCTTTTGAAAGTAATGAAAGTGTTCTAAAATTAGACAGCAGTGATGGTTGCTCTACACTGTAAATATACTAAGAACACTGAATTGTATGCTTGGAAGGGTGAATTTTATGGTATGTGAGTTATATCTCAATAAAGCTATTATTAAAATTTTTTTCAGACTTTCCAAAAGCTAGGCTCCAGACACATACTAATTTGCTCAGTCCTCAGTCTTTCCCTCCTTTCTTTCCCCTGGCGGTGGAAAAATAATCACCACCCTCACTTTATTATGGAGAGCGAGTCCACTTTCTCTAGTTCCTGCTCCCTGCCTCGGTCCCAGGTTCTCTTCATCAATGTACCTTGCTACCAAAATGACCATTCTGTTGGAACCTCCCTCTTCCTGACACTTCAAGAGGCACTTGAAAGAGGAAATGTCTACTATAGTCATATCTGACTTTAAAGTTTTGTGAATGTTTTAACTCAATAACAAAATTTCATATTTGAATGAAATGTGGGTGTTGTATTTTTTAAGGCATGCATTTTCAATAAGGTCATCTTGATTTTTTTTAAAATTCCATGCAGGAAAGATAATTATCATGTGACAGCTACAAAGGTGCTTAATACTTCTAATAATAATCAAACCATAGCAGCATAATGGTTAACTCAAAAAAGGAACAATTATAGTGTTAAATCACTATGATTAAGTCTCAATTATTATTAACTCCTATCTGTATTTATGCCCATTCAGGTTATTTTGAGGACATATTAATAAAATATTAAATGTGTAAATAATGTATGTACTGAAAGAGAAAAAATATAATATGCAAACCAAATGAAGCATGACATTTGGATATGCCATAAAAAAATTTAGCTGACTACATACAATCAGCCTCAAATTTCTTCTTTTAATGGAATAATAATGACTCCCGGTGTCCAGTTAGAGCAGCCACATGTTGAAAACCACAGCCATCCATTATGCTCAGCTATAGATAGCCCCCAACCCGAGCCCTGACTTTGTTCTGTGTAGTATAAAGACTTCAGATGGTTCTGGGCAGTAGAGCAGAAAGTTAGAAAGACAATGGGATTAGTTAACTCAGAAAAACAGAGGTATACAATAGCATATAACTATATGGAAAGGTTATATACAAAACCTGCCCATCAATTATTTCCTTATTTTATTAAAGAAAGAACAACTCTAAGTAGATCTGAATAATCTGGGAATATCATGTAGGACTTCGTTCTTCTGAAATTAACAGAAAACCCTGCTAAAGCAACTTAAACACAAATTCCCACAAGAGTCCAGGAGTCGACAGTCCAGGGCTGATAAAGTGGCTCAATGATTTCATCAGGGACTAAGCTCTTCTATCTTTCTACTCCACCATCCTAGCATGCGGGCCTTTGTTCGCATGCTTGTTGCCTCATGGTTGCAAGAAGGCTACTGTGCCTCCAGGCATCATATCCAGGTTCCAGACAAAAAGAAGATTATAACTTATCAATGTAATTTAAATATGGAGCTAGATGGCCATCTTATAGTCTTATGAGCCAGAAATGCTTTGTGATTTCATTGTCCCTGCTAAAATCTATATTTATGACAGAACTAATGCCAAAGACCATTAATTTAATTGTCATGGACTAATAAAAAAAGAAAAAAAGGAGATATACAATACATAAATGATGTGCTTAGACAAAGTCAAGATCAGATGACATCATGGCATGCAGTACTGTTGGAAAAAGTAGATAAGATAGTCTGAAAAATTATTAGACAAGACTTTGCCTTTGGCCAATCTCTTGAAAATGTATACTTCCAGACAATGACAAAGAGGTATTTGGACCAGTTTCCTTATTGCATTCAGTGTTTGGAACCTGGGTAGTGAGAAGAGCCATGCATTTAGAGGAGCACTGGCCCTCTAATTTAGGCATTTCATTAACAAATGTGTGTGTTTCTGTTCCAAAAACATAAAAATCCAGAAGCTTTAAAACAGAAAGAAAAGAAAAACTGGGCATATGTACATTATTGTGTCTAGCAAAAGCTAGCTTCTTCTGTAGCTTTTTAATATAGTCTCATGGTTGCTGAAAAAAGCACTCACTGGAACTATAAACCATAGTGATAAAAAAAAAGATCACCAACTTTAAAGTCACGTCAGAACTGGCTGAGAAATTTGATGAGCTTCCATCTTGCTGTCCAAAAAATATGGCATTGTGTTGTTGCTGAGTTCTTGCCCAGTTTTAAAGCATCTTTCCACTCCGTGGTAAACAGACTGGTACAGGTGTCTGTGCCAAGCATTTTATCACTCTGACCAAGACACCTTGTGGAATCAAGCTAACCCTGTCACCCTGCCTGGATTACTTACTAAACAACCATATAACAATGGATAGTCATGGAGTCTCCAAAAGTACAAAGCATAGAGGCTCCAATTTTGAAAATCTAGAAGAAGGGCTTCCTTTTATTCCCTCACTTCGGAGAAAGCAATTCTTTGAATGTTCTACAGCTTCCTGGAGCAGCTTTAGTGGTTTTGAACACTCTGTTTTTCTATTTAAAGTCCTTAAAATGAAAAATGCCATTATATGAAGAACTAGCCACCAGCAGCGGGAACATGGCAAGTACCGGGCTTCAAAATGAACTTGAAATGGCAGATTTTTCCATTTGAGGGTCATCTACTTAATGAGTCCTAACTCAAATCTCCACAAGCCAATCAGATTTTTCTTTCTATTTCAGCTACGTCTTCATCTTTCCTTGAGCTGTGCCCTGCCATGCACTTCACTGGTGTCTAGCTGTCTCCACCTCACCACCCCCATCTCACCTTCCATTTTTATGCCATGTGAAGAAACTACTTGAAGTCCTTAGAGGTGTTAAACAGTTAGCCTTCATTAAAATTTCATATGAATAGCATAAGTAAAAGATATTAACCAATAAAAAGCTTTCTTCAATCCCTACTTAATTCCTGGTGGACCTGAGCTTCTAGCTGAGAATTTTAATTCTTCTGAGGTCCCGGAGTATACAAGAAGATCCAGTTTATAACTGTGAGCAACTTTTCTTAAATCCCATTTTCTTTATTCTTTTGATTTTTCATGTTTTTCATACCAAAAATGGCCTAAATCTTCTCTTTCTCTCTCACCCTCAGTTTCTTATCCAAATTCTCTCAGACCTTCCAAAGACTCAATTATTTTCTCCCTGCTCCTTCTGCCCTCTCTTTCTTTCTTACTTGGACCAATCTGAGCCCTCCCCAACGCAAAGTCTCCATTCCAGAATCTCCTACTTCACCCATCCAATTAACCCTGCCTGTATAATGGAAGGCAGGGTATGGGTAATACCAAACAGGTGTCTCCAAAGTTTACCTTAGGATATTGAAGGGGGAGAGGCATTTGTATTCAAATTTCTTTAAATCTTCGTTCACATATGGCTTAGTAATACCATCTGGTCTTCAAGTGATCCAAGTGCATTTTTTACATACAAAGACAATCTCTCTTCTTTATTCACCAGTCAGCATAATTAAAACTATATACTGCAAATTTGATCACCAACACCACCAGATACTGAAAGAGCAGGACCTGGTGATAAGCTGGTCATTCACAATACAGCCTGGGTTTTTTTAGATTATTATCTGAATAAAAACTAAAATCTAAAAATTCTGCACATAACACACAAATCTCCAAGATTGCGTGACCAGCGTCTGAGCTAGATGGTCTCTAAGGTCCTTCTTAGCTCAGACATTCTGTGTCTCCAGTGAATTGACATAAGTCAACCCAGAAAGATGGTTTGATGCCTGAATGCCACCTTTGACACTCTTAAGCCTTAAATCACTTCTTTCTTCATGCACTATGTGGTTGAATCCAGAGATTAAATGGCTTTCTCAGCAGGAGTAACTGGAGATATATCTCACACCTGGCACTAAAAAAAAACCCCATGGAGTTTAACAATGAGGTTTTCTAAGGCGATGAAGAGGGAGAAGCTCTACTGCTTATAGGACACCATTCCTAAGGGGCCATAGTAAGTGACTAGCCAGCTAGGCTTCCCTGCAGAACTCACTGGAAGCATTGGTGGAGAATTACCTGTCTAGATGCTGAAATGAGGCTGAGCTGTCCACACAGTGTGTCCCACCCACCTGTCCTGGAGCCTGACATTCACACCATTAATGATTTGATTATTTTATTTCCAATCCTTTCTTGTGAGCAAATACTCTGGGGAGGGGTCACGCTCTCACCAAATATTAGCTATTTCCTATCATCAAGGCTTTGTTCGTGTTTTGTTCCCTCTTCAGTTTCACTCCAAAATATCCTGCTCTCTCCTCTCCACTTAAAATCCAGTATACCCTTCAAGTCTTCACCCAAATGCCCACCTCCTACTGGAAACGTGTTCCACCCCAGCTTAGAGTGGTCTTCCTCCTCTTTGCTAACTGTCTACTCTTTTAACCATAAATTGCTGTGGTCGTTAACTCTTTTCTCTCTTCCCAGCTAAATTCCAAATATGTTGTAAGATCTTTGAACTCAGAAGTCATTATTCTCTCTCTCTTTCTCTCTATAATGACATAGAGCTGGCAGTTAAAAACAGCTATAGTTGACACTAGGTTAGAAGAGAGAACAAAAGGAATGGAACAGGAAATGACTGTTTTCTTTGACAATGGGGCTGGGTGTCCTGGCAGCCAGCACAGACTTAATTCTCAGACAGTATTGTAACAGGCGACTGGGGGAACCTTCTTGACCCTACTGCCTATGGCTCCTCGGAGCCTCTGATTTCCTTCTTAATTTGACCCAGAGGGCAATGCCAAGCTGTAACTCAACATGACAATTTAACTCTACATTGAATTGTTTTGTTATTCTTCTTTTCCTGGCTCGACCAAGAGCTGTCATCAAGAAATACACAGGAAAACATGTCTCCTCTCTTAACTACTCACATCACCCTCAAAGTAGTATGATGCCACCCAGAAATAGCATCATAGTCATCCTGGTACAGAAATGTTCTTTCCAAAGAACACAATGCTAGCTTGGCAATCTCACGATTGTACAGTGCTTTCTCTGCTGGTCTAGTCAGGAAACATACCCAGGAACATAAGGCACAGTACATTCCAGACAAGGTCCAAGTCCTTCATCCATCCAGAAACTCCTACCCTTTAACTCCCTGCCCTGTGTTGTGAATTCTCATGGAAACTTCCCGCATTGATTCTATAAGAGAACCATACCGGGCGATGCAGCGGCTGCCAGGAGCAGATACACCGCCCGCCTCCTCCCCTCTCAGGAGCAGAGACCCTGAGGGAGACACTTAAGACTGTCTGTCCCCCATTTCAGTGCAGCCACACACAGCAGAGAATGTGAATTAGGGAAGAGGAAGATCAAAGAGCAAAAGATGAAGCCAGGGGAAGAAGCAGAGAAAAACATAGAGAGGGATAAAAGAGAGAGGAGGGCAGAGGAGAGTGGGGGAGAGGAGAAGCAGGAGGGAGACAGGCGGGGACAGAAAGAGACAGGGACACGGCCAGTAATGAGGGGGTTCGTTCTCTGTTTCATTTCCTCTCCTTGATATTTAAACACTCTCCTCCCGAGCCTGCCGTCTTCCTGGCTGCCGTGGGTGGGACGGCGCTGGGGGCTGCCACGGCCAGCTGCTCCGGGGGCTCTGGGTTCCGGTCCCCGACAGACCCTGCCTGTGTCCTACCCTGACTTTTCTGCAAGTCCGGGCACTTTAAAGTATCCACTCCAGTCAGCTCAGCTATTTCAACTAAATCCATTTCCATCAAATTATCACTTCTAGCAGTGATAGAAAAATTAATGATTTCTTGAAGGGACTATTGTATTTAAATATTTCAAGCCTGTTGGTGTGATATGTGTCAGCAAGAGAGAAACATATTGACTCGGAGCTGCCGCTAATGACGGCTTTTATAAATATCCTGTCAGATAAATAACGGCTCTCAATGGATCCAATATGATGTACAGTTCTAAAGCACGCGGGGTTTTGCCAAGAGGCTCAAAGGAAACTGCCATCGCCGTAGCATGGGCTGAATAATGGGAGTTTCGTTTACCCTTCTTACGAAACAAAAGAGTGGCAGAGAGGTTGACTCAGCAGGCATCGAGGAGAAGGTAGATTGATTCCACAAAGGGTCCAGAAAACCACTAGCGGAAGGCCTCTGGAATACCAAAGAGCATTTGCATTTGAATCTGACAAATGAGCAGCCAAGTGGAGGCACCAGAGAGTTGCTCTTGCTGGGACGAGCAGACAGCTCCCCTTGGCTGCTGAGAGCTGTGGTAGCTCTGACCAGGATGGAACACGGCCGTGACGGGGCCGTGCACACCGACAACCACCCCGGTATGTCCCATCGTCCCCCTGTCCTCTTCTCCCCGCCCCCCATTACTTACCTCGTTGTCCATTTCACTTCACATTAGAAACAAACCCAATCAGGAGACAGGAACAATGTCATTCTGCTTCCTGTTAAGAGGTGAGGGTGGGTGGGTAGAAGGATTCAAACTGGAGAAGGAAGGAGAGAAGACGCTGTCATTATTGTTATGTGGATTTTCATTATCCAGAGACAGCTGAGGACTGACCTTGGTACACGGCCATGCCCATAATTCATCTTCAAAAAGTACTGAAGAACTAGTGGTTAGAGGACTTTAAAATTCTAAACAACCCCATTCAAAGTGAAACCGCCACTTATCTGAGATTCTTCTAACTAATCTGAGTTTTAATGTTGCCTTCTATTTAAAGCGATTGAGAATCTCTGCTCTCTAATAGATAAACAGAGTTGAAAGAGTAATTAAAATACAGAACAGAAAATACCCTACCATATTTCACATGAGGACGTGGCAAAAAAGGAACCACGCAAATCAAGAATAGTTCAAAAGACCTTATCTTAACTGAAATGTTTTTGTTAATAAGTTAAAATACCATACAACTTTTAAAAATGAAAGTCTGGCTTGTTAGTGTACTGCCGCTATACCAAATGTCCTCACATAAATTAGATAGCCTGCTAAGGATCTGTCTGGGCTATTAGTAGTGGGGAAGAGAAGTCACCTCCACACGCATTTTCTGGATGTGTATTTAGCTAAACCAAGAGAAATATTTTTCCCACCTCCCAAAATGTCATGACCTTTAGTTTCCAGAATCACTGTGGCATCACTGTGTATCCATTCATATTTACAATGTCATCTATGAGTGGGCTCTTGCGAGAGGTGTGGCCTTTGCACAGCCTATCGGAGACACAAGAAGCCACTCTGTGGCTTGCACCAAGCACAGCCACACTGTGGAGCCCAGAGAGATGACTCTTCTACCCTGTACCAGTAATACAGAATAAACCCTGGGGCCTCAGTCCCAGGGAAACTTCAATAGTCTTCAGACCAGAAATATAATGGACCTACAACTTGCCTTGGTATTTCAGGTTTGTAAAGAAAATGGTCTTAAATGTCACCAAACCAAATGGCCCCATGCCTCCTAGGTGCTCAGCTCCTTGGGCATACTTTTTTAAGTTAAGGGAAAAAAGCAAATAGAACTGGTTTCTATTTTCAGGGCCTCAACTCACCTGTCTGAATTGAGCTCAGAAACCTGAAAGCTAGGCATTGCCTTTAAACCTTTAGTCATTCACCTTGGTGACTGCTAATTGTCCCATCACACAGACAGCTAAAATATGCTCCCAGCTTCCATGAAACTACTATTTCAAATCCCACCGTTCATCTGGTAGACACGAGGTTGTCATATACCAGGAAAGAACGTCAGCCTCTTGCCTCCCCCACAATTAGTGAGAGAATCCTTGACCTAAATGGCATGAGGGACCTGGGCTCTCATGCAAGCTCCACCAAGAACCTCTTTTGACTCCTCCATGACCATTTCTGAACCTGGGGGCTGATGCCTACCCTGTCCTCTTGCTTTCCTCTTGGGGAGTTTAGATAAGCAAATGCAAGAGACACTCCTTTGAAAGGTGTGTGGCATCCTGCAACATATGATGTTAATAATCCTTTCATCCACTCAGTCTTGTCACCCTTACAAAGGTGATGCATCTCACCTTGGTGTCCAACCACCATTTCCTCCTTGGTGCGTGAGGCTCTATTGCCGTCCACAGCCATACTTCCCTTCCTCTTCATTCTCTGGTCTTTGGCACATTTCTAAATGGAGACAACTTCTGGAAAGTTACATTGCAAGACTAGCAAGGAGGAAATATTTTCCTCCGAAAATTATGGGAAGATTAGCTGTGAGCGAAGGCAGTGCCATTCTTTCATTACACCACTCTACAGAGAGGGTGCTGGGAGCCAGCCCCTGTGCTGTTATGCTCTTGAGATTCACCAGGGAACAGCACAGGCAAGGTCCCTGCTCTTGTGCAATTTACATCCTATTTGACAGAAGGACGGGAGAGAAATAGAAAGTGGAAAAGGAAACAAAAACAAACCAGATACTACACACTGTGGTGAGCCCTTTATGTAGAGTTCTGACACAAGCCCCAGATAGGTCACAACCTGGGAGAATGTCAATAGCAACACATACAGAATCAATTCCCTGGTCACCCTGCAGTGGCTATTCCACATCTCAAAAACTGACTTTATGTGGGATCCTTTTTAAGGAGCAGAGGAACGCCCTGCTTGTGATCACATAATCCAGTGGGCGGGGAGTCCCCTAGCAAATGACGTGACCTCTCTCTATATATCTGAAATGCCAAAAAGTAGGATTTCATGCATTGTTTTCATTTTAATTATATTTTTGTTCAACGCACAAGTGTATAAGCCAAGAAAGTAATGAAGATTAAAAATACATCATTTATCCTACTTTCATGATTCCATCCTCATTTCTAAAGACCTTGCTGAGTTTTTCTATCAGACTTTAAGAATATCAAAATAAAGTTTTTGAGGAGTTGTTTCCTTTTTTCTTATTCTTCTATGTCTTTATAGCTCTCAAAGCATTTTATCTTTTCCTTCAAAATGTTTGCAAGCTTTACTACCACCTGCTAACAACCTATCTCAGATCCTTTTATTTCCCTCTGAAGGGATTTCCTATTTTCTTTATGGGAATTCCTCTGGTTATGGCATTATCTTCTAAGTTGTAACAACCACCAACACTTCCTTTTACCCTCAAGCCCAAAACCACAAATGACCCCCAGGGATCCCGACTCCTGATTTGAAAACTGCTTTCCTGTTTCATCCCCATCAGGGATTATATATATCTGCTTCTCCTTTTTCTTCTCCAAGATCTTGCTGCCCAATTGGCAGCAGACCCTGGAAAAGCAGTGGTTCTCCAGCCCTTTGGTTCCATATGCTGCTTGATTTTTCTCCAGCTGACCATAGGAATCTTACCTAAATGAGCAATAGCTGTTTTGGAAACCTTTTCCACACCAGCAGGCCAGCCTTTGAGACTGTAAAAGGACAACACTGGAAAAGGCAAAAATCCTCACTCAAAGTTTTCAGCAGGAAATGAAATCTCCCCAAACCTGATTAGCCACTGCTATTACTAGACAGAGATGGCAGGAAGGGCCACCCATGTCTCCAGCCATTCTCCATTGGGAAACGAGATTTCCTTTCACGTCGGCTGTGGACCACATTTTGGAACTTCACATCTTTGTGAGCACGGAACAAAATCTGATTCTCACATAAAATATGAGAAATTTTAAGTATTCCAAACCAGAGCTTTAGAAATACAATGCTGGGGCCTTTTTAACAAAGCCTCAACCCCCCTTCCCAACATTATCTTCCATAGCTCACCTTCATGCACATCAGACTCCTACCAAAACACTGCAAGCATCATTCCCTAAACAAACCCAGCACCTTCCAGCCTCTGAGCCTCTGCTCACCCAATCCCCCTTTCTGGAATGTTCTTCATTCTCAGCTCTCATTTGAGCACTCCTTCAGCTGCTGCCTTCCCCAGGAACCCCTCCCCACCCACGCGCAGCCAAAATCCACCTTCTCTTTCTCTGTGCTCTCCCAACACATTGCTTATAGGTCTTGCAACAAAATTGACTGTATTCTATCTCGCATAATAGCTGTTGACCATAAACCCATTCCAGGTAAGTCCTGGTTCTTAATGATCCTGGTTTTCCCTTCAGTGTCTAGCACATGTAGTAGGCAATATTTAAATATTTTTAAAATATAAGTGATTACAAATAATGACTCTTTCTCTTCAGTGATAGATTGTGGAAGAAATGAAGCTCTCTTATGAATGTGCGATTATCTCTTCTCCCTTAAGTGTTATTGACATGCTGAGCAGAGTGTCTGGTACACACAGCAATAGTTCCATATATTTTTGTCATCATTGAGGAGGAGGAGGGAAAAGATGGTGATTTGAAAAAGGGAGAAGGAAAAAGAGGGAGACAACCACTGTGGTGTTTAAAGATGGCCACAAATTCTTTGGCAGTCCTCCCACGAAGATGTGGGCTCTGTGTCCCCTCCCCTTGAGTGGGGGTGAGCTCAGTAACTGTTTTGACCAATGAAATAAGGTGGAAGTGACACTGTGCCAGTTTCCGAGCCGAGATCTTACAAAACTGGCAGCTTCTACTGCCTGTCTCTTGGAACGTTCCTTCCTGGAACCCAGTTGCCACACTGTGGGCACTCAAGTAGCCGGAGGAGCGACCTATGTGAAAATGAATCAGGGCTCAAATCCAACAGTCCCAACTGTACCTCCAACACACAGCCAGCACCAAATTGCCAATCGTATGAGTAAGCCATGTTATGCTTGTGAATCCAGCCCCAGTGGAGCCACTCCAGCCTGACACGGCTAGGGCGGAGACAAGCCATCCCCCCAACCACACCCAAATAGCAATCATGAGCAAATTCAACGAGTGTTATTTCAAGCCATTAAGTATTGGGATAGTTTACTAGAAAGCATTTAACAATTAGGACGGCCATTTAGCTGGCTTTCTTTTTGTCCCTTAAGATTATAAGTCCCGTATTTTAAAAATCTAAAAACCTCCCATGTTTCAATATTCACAACATTTCAGCTTGGCCAATTAATGAACAAGGTGCTCTTTTTGAGTGAATTACAAGCTGTGTGTGGTGTTCAAATGCATTCCCCCCAAAAAAATCTTTCCAAGGGTAGATAAGACTGAGTAGGATGTGAGCCCCCACCCCTGCTCCAGCTAAACTGCTCCTTCCCCACCTGTCTTCACGTCATGGGTTCTCCTTAAGAATCCATTGGAACAAAAGATCCCATAGAGGCAAAACGTTTGAAAGGTGTCGTTCTAGAGTAGTAGACCCAGCAACTTTGAGGCTGTGTTCTCTGCTAGCAGCCCTGATTACTTTCACAAACCAGGGCAGCAACTGCTTCAATTGTTTTCCATTTACAGGCAAAACTAAACTGAAACTCCAGTTACTCTTTCCACAGCCTCTCATATGCTGGGCACTTTTGCTTCTGCCTAGGATACCTGGTACATGAAAGGTAACTCCTGTTGCTTTCAGAAGCTCCCTCTAGAAGCAGCAAAGCAGTGACACTTGCTTGGAAAAATTCCTCCCAGGAGTTATAGATGACATTTCTGGGAAAGATCCCAGAATGGCACATTGGAAATTAATAAGCGTACCAAGCAAATGGCTCCTGTGGAAGCTGTATCCTCTTGTTCATTCAGCAGAATTGTATTGTCAGTGTAATGACCTACCTGTCTCCCTGGGCCACTGCTACTGACTGCTGAAGCCATTTGACATTATTTCTTAGAGGTTTAGGCTTGCTTTAGACACTATGACCCCATATATCCCTCGTCGGGGGTGATTTAGGGACATACAGGTCAGAAATACAAGTGTTTGGGATTGAAAATGACCTTGGTGGTTTCGGTCTGACTTTATGATCAGATTCTTGTAACCGAATATGACCTGCCTCCCTTGACCAGATGCTTACATTCCTCCCCAGGTTACAGCCACCGCGTCCCAGCCTTGCTTCCTACGTCAGTAAACAGCCTCGTCCTCAGTTCTTCAAACCCAGAGCCCTGCAGTTTTTCTCATCTTTCAGTCTGACAGACGTTCTGACAGTGATGCATGCCTTCCTGAGCCTAAGCATCTTGCCTTTCGCCAGACCCCCCACCACCGCGCGCCAGTGCCCTGCAGAAGCACCACCTGTCGCCTGTTGCCGGCCCGCTCGCACGCTGGCACTCCTCCAACCTGCCACCGCACTTCTCAGATGCCACACAGAACGTGCGGGGTGGACTGCTGCCGCCCCCGCAGGCAGACTCGGCCTCTCAGGACCTGCCCCACCACGAGGGTACAACCTCTTCCGGGGATGCTGTTTTCAGGCTTTTTAGGGCTGCCATAACAAAGTACCACAGATGGAGAGACTTAAACAACAGGAATTTACTGTTGCACAGTTCTAGAGGTGACAAGTCGGAGCTCGAGGTGTCAGCAGGGTTGGTTCCTTCTGAGGGATATGAGAGAGAGGGTCTGTCCCAGACCTCTCTCCTTGACTTCTAGATTGCCATCTTCTCCTGGTGTATCCACACAGTATCTTCCCTCTATGTGCATCTCTGTCCAGATTTCCTCTTCCACGAGAACACGTTGAATTAGAGCCCACCCAAAAGACCTCATTTTAATTTAATTACCTCTGTAAAGATCTTATCTGCAGGGGCCAGGCGCGGTGGCTCACACCTGTAATCCTAGCACTCAGGGAGGCTGAGGCGGGAGGATTGCTTGAGGTCAAGAAGTTCGAGACCAACCTGAGTAAGAGCGAGTGAGACCCTGTCTCTACCAAAAATAGAAAAATTAGCCAGGTGTGGTGGTGCACACCTACAGTCCCAGCTACTCAGGAGGCTGAGGCAGGAAAACCACTTGAGCCCAGGGGTTTGAGGTTGCTGTGAGCTAGGCTAACACCATGACACTCTAGCCCAGGTGACAGAGTGAGACTCCGTCTCAAAAATAAATAAATAAAACTTATCTGAAAACACAGTCACATTTTGAGGTACTGGGGGTTAGGAGTTCAGCATGAGTCTTGGGGGACACTGATGCCATCCCTACAGCTTGGTTCATCCCACTCCCTCTTAGGTCTGAGCTTTAGGGGGCCTCAAAGCAGTGATTTTCAGATCAACCTCACTTGTACAATGAGGCGATCCCAGCTTAATTCTAAACAGTATTCACTGCTAGGTCTCCAATACGAGTGTGTCTTGCAGTATCTATGCAGGCCGGGGAGGCCAGCCTGCCAGGAGCCCACTTTTACCAGAGGGACTAGGAAATTCAGGGAGTACACTGACTTGAAAGAGAGCAGGCAGACAAGTAGCCACTGGCCGTAGAGAAGGAGCATGGTGTCTGTCACCTGGATATTTATTCCAACCCCTATAAATTCTTACTCCTTGGGGAAAAAACAGACTTCAAATGAAAATGAAGGAATTATTTTTTTTTAATGTCTTTGGTTTTAATAGCATAAAAAAATGCTGCCTTGCTACCTGGCTAACAGAGAATAACATCATGCTTATTTTCCCACCTAAAATAGCATAGCATAGCTGGGGACACTAATGGCTCAGAGAACACAGGAAAGCTTTGGCCATCAGGTGCTCTGGAGACATCAGTGTTAGTGTCCTAGGAAAGCAGAAGCAAGAGCGTGGGGCCAGCAGACCCCAGGTGGTAGGTGACCCCCCTCGTTCACGAGCATGCATAAGTCACATCATTAGAGACACTCAGAAATTAATGGGAGTTGGGTGATTTTTGCAAGGGGCTAGATTGTTTCATAGCAAGTAAGAGCAAGAGTTAATAAAATGCAAATTGTGTTTAAAAATAATGGTCTTTTGTGCCTATCTAGATAGCTAGGGCTACCAAAGTCAAAGTTAAAGAAAGGATTTCCAGAAAACTGAGATTTTTGAAAGAGGACTTCCTGATTGACTGCAACAATGATTTCAATTTGGCTTTAGCTAAGTCAGAAAGGTTATCATTTAATGTTAGCATCACATCAGTACGTTTCCTCCAATAACACTACGTTAAAAAAAATGTGTCTTTGAACACTTGTAAGCTGTCATCTTCATTCAGGCAATGGAGCTGGGTGTTAGAAAATCCTATAAAGAGATAAGTATTTTACCCACCTCGGTTTCACCCACCTCCAATGAAGCAGAGTGATCCAAGTTAGAACCTCTTTGGTTGGCTTCCTTTGGAAAAACAAAATTCGCAGTAGAAAGGGCACATGAGCATCAGGAGGCTTCCAACAAGCAAAACAGCTGCCAAGTTCAAAATCCTATGCTTTCCCTGAGTCCCATTGATTCTTAATTGTGGCTGGTAGTAAAAGCCCGGGCTGCACGCAGGGAATCCCCCGTCCAAGGTGGAAGGTGTATGACAACCGTATGTTCCTTGTCCGAATGCACGTGAGAGAAACAAGTAGAAAAGGGTACCAAGGGCAGAAATCCTGGGGCTGAATTACAGGTTTATATACCCATGAAATCTTACCAGCCTAGTCAAATTCCTACCGAGCTTCTGCATCCTATTTCAATTTCTCCGTGGCTTCGGTGGGACACCGTGCTCTGAGCTCGGCTGCCTCGTCAAGTGCTGTCATTTAATAGCTGATGCATCCACCCCGCTGCAGCAACAGTTCCCCGCAGAGGTTTCACACGACTTTAATTTTTCAAAGCTTTGCGAAAATTCTTTAGTTTAACGGAAGTAATACACGGAGATGAGGTGTTTTATCAGGGTTGTTTTTAAGAGAGCTGTGACTAACTGGCGACCCATGTGGCCCTCCAATTGCTTGAGAGCTTCAGTCTTGAGGACCCGATGCAGTACCTGGACATGACAGACCCCCGACAAATATCACGTCCTGTCTCATTCACGATGACCACGTGTGTGGGCTTGTATTCAATCATGAAACAAACTTTCAAATAAAGTCCTTAGTTATCTCTGAGACTTCACCTTTTCAGACCCAATTTCTAAGCTATAAGGAGATCCTTCTGCTCTGTTCCCATATGGATAAAGCACTCAGCTGAATTCACTCCGTCTCAGCTACTGAGGTGGGCTGTCACAGGTGGTCGCCGGTCACTTATGCAGAGACCAGGAAGTGGACTGCGACTGTGGAAAGATGGGAAACCCAATTGCCTCAAGTCTACTTTGAAGCCTGGGTGACTCTGAGACAACAGTTGAAGCAGGAGATTAAGGAAGGCAAGAGTCTTTGGAGGAGCACTTGTGTCCACACACATTGTGACCTTGAGTGAAAGAGGCAGAGATCGAGGAAGGGGCCGGCAAACCTGGAGCAGCCACACGCTCCGTGGTCCGTCAGCTTCTGGTGGGATCTGGCCCAGAGGGAAGACGGCTAGCAGGTCGAAGGGAGAGAGCAGAGCATTGCAAGGGTTTTTTTCCCTCAGCCCCTTGCAGCTGACTGCAAACCCTCACCAAAGTTTCCAAGCCCTGGCAAGACAGCCTGCGCTATGTCACCTGCTCCCTCCGGGGTCCAGTAACTCTCCTTCTCCTGGTCTCCTGAGGCCTGGGGGTGGCCGCTGCCCTCAGGCACTTCACCTTTGCTTGAAGTTTCCCCACACTCCCACTGCACCTTTGTAACATGCCTCTTTATTAAACCAGCCTCAAATAATTCTTTCAAAAATGGCAGAAAAGAGGTGTCATATTTGTTCGAAGCCTCATATTGTGCATATGAGTACAATGAAGATGCCTCTGCCACATTTATATGCATGAAATGAACATATCTTTGGAGACCAATGTCTAACTCCAGCATTCATCCTTTCCGCCAATATTTATTTTACTGGTCGATTTCTATATACCGAACCCAGACACTGCCCTAGGCACCCTGGTGAGCACGGTGAGTTTCCTGGGCAGCCTCATCCCTCCCACTTTGTAGACGGAGTCGCTCGGCTTGCCATATATCTGACCTCCAGCCCGTCTTCTCTGTGCTCACGGGCCCTCATGCCTGAAGTTGACGGCACCTCACTTCCCTCCAGTCTGTCCTCCATGCTGCCACAGCACAGCGTTTGATGCACAGATGTGACTATGGTGCGGCCCTGTCGACAGGCCACTTGCCAGCTCCTGAGCATGCTGTGTGGTCCTTGCCCACTTTTCCATCCTGTGCTCCCACCATCCCAAACCTCCACCCTGCCAGGCTCTTCCATGCCTCTGTCATTTTCACATTCTCTTCTACCTGCTGGGAATGCTGTTTCTCCCGTATCTTCCTAGAAAATTCCCAACTCAAGTTTTTCCAAAGCCTTCCCGGAGGACTAGTAAGCTGAATTAAATGCTTCCTCCTGTGTGGTCCTAGAGCAGCCCTTGCGCACCTCTGCCATGTCACTTGCAATATTCTGCAAAGCTGGTTCACTGGTTTTCTCTCCTACTATGTCTGGATTGTGAGCAGGGGCCTTGTCATCTTAATTATGAAGCAGAATGATACTCTGAAAGCTGCCCACGGCTATTTCTGCATTCTAGGTTGTGTAACAGAATTTATCTTTGGGGGAAATTGTTGTTTTGGGTTTTTTTGATTTGGGAAAACACTGTGGTGTGCTTTTTAATTTGCAAAGAAAATGCCCAAAGCTTGATATGAAAAGAGAGACTAAAACAATGAGAAGCCAAACAGGGTTCAAATCAAGCCCTTGGCGGCCTGGTGCATCTCTAAGGAGACATTATCTGGCTACTGAGAAAGTCCTCTCTGTTCTTCCCTAGTAAGGAGCCCGCAGCCAGAGGAAGAGAGAGTGTGGATGGGGGGAGGTGGACCCCAGCAGCAACGGGGCCACTGGCCAGTGCTAAGAGAGGTGCCTTTGGAGCAGTGACAGCCAATACCCCACTTGTGCTTTTCTGCGTTTTAAATTTCTCACAGTAACTTCTAAGATATCGCTGCGATCAGCTCACCCCTACCCCTCAGTAGCAGCCTCGGGCAAATAAGGAAGAAAATATGTTTATGCTTCGGGCGAAGCAGAGCACAGACAGCAAGAGCAGCAGGGGTAGTAGGCAAAGAAAAGAGGCGATGGGGGGAGCCCGAGCCTGAGCAGCAGCGGAGGAAGCGGCGACACCGGCAGGCACCCGTGTACTCTCACATGGTCCTGAGAAAGGGCGACTGCATCTCCTGCGGTTCACAGAGCAGACACATGTGCCACATTATTTGGCTAATAAAATCAAGAGTTATCCCAGAAGGATGAAAACTTTCTCTATGCCTAAGTTACATTTGTCATTTTAGGCATTAGCATGGCTCTGGGCACGTCGAACATGCCCTAAAAAGTCTTTGGTAAGTGAATGAATGAATGAGTAACGAATAAAGGATTGGAAATTTCGCTTCAATGGCATCTCAACTATTTGTTCTTTCTCTTTCATCTTGTTATTTTGTTCTTATAAGGTCTTAAGGAGCTGGAAAAGAGGCCAAAAACAAAGAGACCAGGATCCTTCAGTGACCAGTCCAGGGTAAGAACCTTGGTAAAAAATGGGGAGAATGACTGGCTAATTAGCACATGACATCTAACCCGGAGCTTGTCTGGGTACCAGCACGCTTGTCACCCTCGCCCCACGGCCCCAGCCAGCCTCATCTCTGAGGCTATAGAAGTTGGGGCAGGTCATCGATACTAAGGACAGTATCCAATTTAGCCCTGTTTTTCCCTTTTCTGGAGCACTGGAAAGATCCTGGGAGGCTGAAGGTTTAATTTCCTCTAGCCACTGGGTCAACAAAACAGAAAGCAGCTCTGCGGAAAGGGAAAGGGTAGCAGACCCTGGCACAGGGACGCATGCGTGTTCTGGAAGGGTCAGGGAGAAGGAAGGCTGAGCTGTAAGGGCTTCCAGGCCAGAGGTTTTCAGGAGCCTGAGGTCAGTTACTCAACATTTCTGAGAGTTTATTCAGGGCAAAGCTCTCAGAGGCTTCGCTGAGTCTCACAAAAAGATCCAAAAAACATTTGCGTTCCCAATTTTGACCTCCATGGATTTTCTTCCTCTTTGGTGCACTTCTTTTCTTTGGAAGGCATTGGGTTTTGTCCTACGAAGCACAAAAGTTTCACCCTTCTCAACAGTGGCTGAGAAGGTGAGGTCACAGGAAACCCACATGCAGAGAGAAAAGCCCAGGTGCGCTTCCTATTCAAAAAGAAAGGCCACTGACTTCACTGCAATGTGCCAGGGGGATGGAGGGGGGAACACGCACGCACACAAGCCTGAGTTGCCGGTGAACAGGCCCCAGGCATGCGAGAGTCAAGCAACAGGGCTGATCCACCAAGGGGAAATCTCAACTTGGCTGTTTGTCATTTTAAGTGCTTCCACAAAAGAATGTGAGGGGCAGAAAAGGCCAGGACTGTGAGCTGTCCACTACTGCTTGTGGCTCAAGGTCTTGAGGAGACACAGGAATATTACAGAATAATGAAACAGGAGATAGATCAGAAGAGAAATGACGAATAAGCACAGTGTGACAATATGTTTAAACAACACTGTTCATGGCCTCTCAATACAGAGGGCTGCAAAAAGTGAGAGGCTGTCAGGACACAGCAGAGGCACTTAGGTAATTAATTGCATCCCAGTACTTTAATCACTTGGGACAATGATGTGGAAACACAGGTGAACATTATTAGAAAAATGTTCGTTGTTGATTTGGAATTTGTTCCTGTTGTTCATACTAGCACTCTTTTTTCTAGGAACACAAAAGCAAGGAACTTTAACTTTCTAATATGTCTAGAACTGGTCAGTTCCAGGATATACAAGGATTTCCAAGATATACATCAAAAAAATATGAGATCCTAAGTTCAGATTTTCCTGGACATTAAAAAAAAAAATCAAAGACAACAGACTGGCATCTATTTGACAATATAGGCAAAAACTTCAGTAGAAAGTAAAGTTTATGCACTGCAGCAAATGTAAACTCATCCCAAAATCCAAAGTGGTTAATAGTTCTGAGGTATCGTAGAGATGGGAAGGAAGGAAAGAAGGAAGGAAGAAAGGAAGGAAGGAAGGAAGGAAGGAAGGAAGGAAGGAAGGAAGGAAGGAAGGAAGGAAGGAAGGAAGGAAGGA